>JAQQSU010012043.1:0-12019 GCA_028627135.1 Pseudochirops cupreus
GGGGGAGGGGGGAAACACTGGGATGGCTGTTTTAGGGTGGTGGGCGGGGGAAAGACGGGGAGAAAATATGTAACTCAAAAAAATTTAATAAAATAAAGTATAAAAAAAAGAATACTAATGGGATCAGAAATATCTGGACATGATTGAAAATGGCTGAAAACACAGACACACACACACACACAAATATATGCATGCATAAACATATATAGATATTCCCCTTTCAGGGGGGTATATGGGGTAGGCTGTTGATTCAAATGAAGTCTATGGTTCTGTTATTTTTGTGATAGCAATCGATGCTTATATTACACTTTACATTTAAACACTATAATCTCATTTGATGACTTGCCCCCAGCAAGGATGAACAAGGTCTCATTGTAGGCCTTCTACCCTCTCATTTAGTGCGCATTCTACTACTTGACATTGCCTCTAAATAAAATTGTGAGGGCTTTAATGATGCTTGAGTGAATCTAGTCATCTATGGAAAAGGGAGTGTTTGCACAGGAGTTTCTAACATCTTCGATTCAATGATGTTTGTACAAAAGGACCCTGCTGTTTTGATTTCACATGTGGGAGCTCATTACTGAATCAAAGTTACTATCTAATTTCATTCTTTTGATTTAAATTCTGTGAACTGATAGATTCCTCTCACTCCCACCACACACATACACAGACATACAAATACACACAACACACATAGAACACATACACACACACACACACACACACACACAAACACACTTTTTAGGAGTTTGGGAACCAAAACGCCTTTAAGATTTATTGACATGAGATGGGAATCCTAACTTTCTTTATCTTTTACACCTTTCTTTTGAGACAAACTCTTGCATGACCAGAAAAAAAAATTGGTTAGGGCCCAATATTTGTATATGCTTGCCAGAGTTAATCTCTAAGACTAATAAACTTCTTTCATTTATAGACTTCAGACTGGAATCCCAGGCAGTTTCCTTGTGATAAAGAACACCATTATCAAAGAATACAGTGAAACAATACAACTAATTTTCCTTCATGACTTCATTCTGATTTCGAGCGTGTCTCTCAGTGCTAGTAAGGCAGTCAGTCATTGCCAAAGCAATCTATCTCCTTCTCTATCGTGCATAGCATCAAGATGAACTGTCAGAGACAGTGTGTACTGAATAATGGATAAACTAAAGTCTCCTGACACAGTTTTGACAGGCACAAAATATGAGTTTTGTGATTGCCATTAAATTCAAACGCTAGGACTGGCTGAAAGAATATCACTTCTGAACAGAGAATTCTGTAAAATAGGAAATTTCTAGTTAGTCCTTTACTTTGCTTATTAGTGTGTGGGATGGGCATGAAGGGAATGGATTCATGTAAATGTCCACCAGTTTTTGAAGACTAGACTTCTAATACTGACCCTGTCATTTTAGCCAGTCAAATATGAACCAACACTAATTCTCTTGACCTGCCCAGCTTCTAAGGGTCCTCTTGATAAGTAAAATCTACCTTGTCCAAAAGATACTGCCCTTACTCAGCCCACCCAGGAAGAATACAGTCACAGGTAACAACATTATCTTAAGTTCCTAATTTTGCTGAACATGGACAAGAACTGATTAGATTATTTTCCTTATTAATCTTATACTATACTATTTGTGTTTTTGTCACTCTACTTTGTTAATAGTAGTATCTCAGTGTGAAAAAACAGAAAAGGAATGCATTATTAATTTCTCTACACAGATCCGTTCAGTTTATACACAACTAATTTTAACTTAATTCAGAAGAAAAAGTTAGGTTACTTGATATACTTTTTCTAAAGTCAAATTGAGTTCAGTAAATTACTCTTTAAATATTTTTGGAGAGAAAATTGCCAAGCAACTAGTTAGACAGAAACTTTTGCCTGTTGACTGTCACGTATCTGTCTACAAACACAAAGTGAGTTGGCAGTATCAAAAAAAGAAATAATTCAGGAATAAAAACATAAATCTGAGAAATGGGGGCGGGGGGAGGAAGTTTTATTGTCTGGATCATTTCAAATTTGCCATAGCATTCTAGGATCAGTTGAAGAAATTAGGAAATTTAACCCAAAGATGTGACCTAGGGAAAACATTATGCGGACTGCAAACATATGAAGAATCTTCATGTGTGAAAAGAATTAGATTTATTCAGCTTGCATCTTCAGTGCAGAAAAAAAGAAGAGTTTCATGAAAGCAGATTTTGGCCCAACAGACTTCTATGTTGATAATTTGTGTTGATCTCTTGGATCTTGTTGGTGGGTCCCTGTTGATTTTACAGGCACATAGTGAATTGATGATGGTGCTGGCAATGTGTATGAATGTTCTTTTGGCTCTGCTAAGCTTTGTCTTCCCAGAAACAGAAACTGTGAAGGACTTGAGGTGGACACGACACTGTGAGCTTCAATATGGAATGGGAACTAGACAAGGAACTGGACAAAGCACAGGACAAGAAGCTAGACAAGGAACTGGGAGCTGCCTGTCTTTGAACCCAGGTGACAGGTGTGTAGATTTGAGCAGGAGCTGGACCATGGAAGAGGAACCATGGAAGCTGAGAGCCAACTTCAAGTCAAGATGAAAAGATCTCTTCTTGGGTACCTGATGCTGACTGAGAAGATTATGATTTACTGTGACAAAGGGTAGAGAGCTTTGACCTTTATACTTTATGTCAATTAAGGAAACAAGCCTCATTTAGGATCATTGAATTAAGGACTTACTAAATGATTGAGTTACTGAATGATTGTATTTTGTTTAAAACTAAGTGGCCATTTTATGATAAATTGTTATGTCATAACATTGTGAATGCTTTACTTTGATTTCTGTGAATGTTTTGCCTTAATTTACTGCTGAATAAATAGAGAATCCACTATACTATGTAATCAGAAACTTGAAGCTGTTCACAGCAGCAGTCCTCTGGAAAGCTACTCATGCTTGGCTTTACAATATCTTGTACACTATAGTAGTATTCACAGATCAAGAAACCCCAAAGAAATTACCCAGCATTTTGGGTAGACCAGCTGTGGATGATTTACAGAGTACAGATAACAGATATTTGATGCAAAGGCAGGATAAATAGTGATCTACACAGTCAGAAAATTGCTATTAAGAAGATCACATATCCATTCAAATTCTGGAAAAAATGAACAAGTAACATGGACTTTGTGTAACAAACAAAAAGAGAGAATATGAATGATAATATTTCTTCTGCTTTTTATGGGGGAAAAAAGTTTTAGTGACAAAACATTATTGTCAGTGATTGCATGTCATGACTCTTGATTCCAAAATATCAATATTGAAATAAAATCAGGTCAAAGCATTTTTCTTAACAAAGACTAAAGTTCAAAGACACTTACCTAACTTTTCAATGGAATAGTACCGCTGCTTGCTATCCACACGTACTGTCTCTGCATAAGGGCTTCCCACACCATATCCAATGATGTACCCTCGGACAACAATGTTTGGGTTGAGTGGAGGGGTCCAACTCATTACAATGCTGGTGGTCAGGGGTCTGACGTGAAGAGAACTTGGTTGGTCAGGAACCTGGGACTCTAAAATTTAAACAAAAGAAATATTAGTATGATTTGTGTTCCTTTTCACCTCCTAAGGATTTGATTTATCATTTTTCTATATATTCTATATTCCACACATTCAGATGGCTATCCCTGGTCACAATATGAATCACACTTTGAGCAGGTAAGTGACTCACAACTCCTTTGGGCAGTTTGACTTTGCCATGGTTTGATTTCTTTAGCAAAAAGAATACTGACAAGTCCAGAAACATTGCAACATATATTACAATCTTAATATGAAATGCTGCTTCCATATTGCTCATAGTTTTCTTTTCCAGATATCATTAGCAATAGTAATGTCTGGGCGAACAGCAAGGGACACAGTGTAGATAATGGAATGGGACTGAAAGGCTGAAAATTTTTTGTTCCCCAAATGCTATTTACTTTAGTTTAACTTAGAACAAGAATAAAGGCAGAAGAATATTTTTTAAAGGATCTGTCAGCAGAAATATGTCATGCAATAATTGGGTTGTCTTTATTAGTGTCACATATGATTAATAACCTGAATTGTCTGAAAAAAGTTTTCATTGCCAAAGCCACCTCAATTTTCCTTCTTCCATATCTCTGTCCAAAGTAAAAATAGTATACTTGTAATCTTTCAGATAGCAAAATGAAATGGTGTGGGTCAAAATGATTTCAGAACATTTCTGTGATGTCAAATGATGAGACACTCTTACCCCTGTTCCTCTCTACCCTTCCCTTACTCCCACCCCTTCCACATGATTTCTGTTTAATAAATAGACATAATTTCAGTGATAGATGGAAATTTCTTTCAATGAAATTGTTAATGAAAGTACCATAGTAATTGTTTCTCTCAAGAAGTTGCATAGTATCATGTCTTTTGGACAATAGGAAAATATGTTATTCTCTTCTTCCCCTAAAGAAAATTGTGATATAATATGTAAAGTCATCATAGAAAAAAAGTGACTCAAAACATGGCTATAAATGCCAACAGAAGACACACATTCTTTGTGAAGTATTCCCACTATAAACCTTGGGGAAAAGTAATAAAAGAGATGAAAAGGAAGGATTAATACTTTTCAATCCTACTATCACAGAAGGAACCCCAGTGTCCTTGGTACTTAATGGACTCTGCAATGAATTCTTTGGAGGAATAATTGAAACTGCAACAGACTCTTCCTTGTGCTATACTTAGGAAATAAACTAAATGTTTTGCATTCACAATTTTCCTTTAAACAATACAAAAGCACAATCATTTAAATGACAATACTCAATGTCTTTCTGAACTGAAGGAAAAGTGTTTAAAGGCCTTTGTTTCCAGAAAAACAATAACCTACCTTCCTATCCTCCTGCGCAACCATAACACCCTGGCAGTGCTCTGGAAATTTAAATTAGCACATTTGAATAACATCCATTAGAACTTTCTGAATAGCAAAGGTAATGAGCCCATGCACTAAATCTTTGCATATCTAAAATATAGTAACAATTCCAATACCTCAAATACTCTCATTTGACCTTCATAATAAACCCCTGTAAAGTAAACATGGACAATATCACCAGCCTGATTTTCAAGTTGAGGAAATTGAAGAGCAGAAAGAATGACTGAATTTTCTATGTTCATATAACTAATTAATTACATCACACAAGTCCTAATATTAGGTTTATTCCATTATATAACTTTACACACACATACACGTGTGTTTATATATTATGGTATATATTCTGGATAGAAGCAGCATTATATAAGTATATATACATGTGTATATACACATACATACATATACGTATGTACATACATATAAATATATACATGTATGTACATATATGTGTCCATGTATACACATATACATGTGTGTGTGTGTGTGTGTATGTGCTTCTGGATATTTTATTCAAAATATAAGTTCCTGGAAGGTAACCGCAGCTTCATTTTGTCTTTTATCCCTAGCACCTATCATAGTACCTTATATACAGTAGATTAATAAAAGCATATTGACTGATTGGCTGAATGTGCCTGGAACCTCAGACTACAGGAACTGAATGGGACCTCAGTACATAATCAGGCTCCTATCTCATGTAGTAATCCCCCAGGTGGCATTCCTGATAGGTCCTGATAAAACCTTTGTGTAAACATTCCCACTGTAAGATAAATCTTTGTTACCTGCCTCATATCAATGCATATGCATTAAATATCTCTTATACATGCTTACAAATTCAAATTTCAAAATAATGAATATTTCAGCTTAATTTCCATTTTCCCCTTCTAGCCTGAGTTGGTGTTATTGGTCCTTAGTTCTCCAAGAGGACCAATAACATCACAAGGGTAATGTCTTGACTTGCTGGTAAATTGAATTTAGGTGAGGCAGAGCTGTGTGAAGTCATTAGCCTCACTCTGTCCTCCAGTCATCAAAGTCCAATGACAAGACAAAAGTCAAAATGACTGTTGATAGCCCAAAATGTAGTGGGTAAATTTGGTTGAGGGCTAGAAAAAAAATCTTGAACTTCCAGAAATGATAGGAGGTAAGGCTTCTGGAATATATAACCTGCCTTTAAAGATCTCTATTAGGGGCTATGGTAAATCCTGCATACTTTTTTGGTGACCTATTCCCAACCATATATCTCAATCTGAAAACAAACAAACAAACAAAAAAATTTCCTTTAGCAAGTTTTCTCAACAAAGAGCTCATCTTTTAGATTATTCAAGTGATTGCTACTGAAATGAACTATAAAAGAGCAATTTAGAAAGTTGTTGGGAGGAAAGAAAATTATATCTGAATACTTCATGAGCTTGGACAAACCTTGAAAATAACTTTTTAAAAGTTAAACAACACAGGTCTAAGCACAATCCTTATTTCTAAAGTAATTAAAAAACATAATGACTACATGAAAATTGAACCATTGAATTACAGAATTCTGAACTAAAGAACACTTTTGTTCAAAATATCTTAACAAACAATCTTTTCTCAAAAAAAAGTCTCCTGAAAGACATATTCATCAAGTAATTATATTCACTATCCTCCCTCATAGTGGACTTCTCCGTTTTGACCTGGAGAGATTTAAGACTTCTGTGCTAATTATCACATTACTTGTTTACAGCCTCCCTGTTGTTATCCAAGTGATAACCATGGCTTTTTTCTTTTTTTTCAAGAATGTTCATATGAAGTACACTAGGTAATTGATTGATTCAAATTTCCTTGACCTTCTAAATTGTTCATGCAAAGTAACTGTAATATGTACTTTACAGATTTTAATAAAAACAACGGTGTTATTAGATACTTAACATAAGAAAAAACAGATAAAACATGGAGAACTGAACTATTTAATGAAACACAATTTTCTACTAGGATTCTGTACTGTATTATCTACTCCAGGCATTCTATACTTAGACCAACCTAACTTATTTTATGCAACCCGCTTCATGTAGTTTTGTGGTAAGGGTTGTTGCATAGAAATTGGAAGGAATAAAAATGCATTAAGGAAAGTCTGCTTCTTCTTTAATTTGTGAGCATGAAGTAGACAGAAAGAATATTTTCTTTTAGTTCTTTGTAACTAAAATGATCACTCCTAGGATACCTTTTGCTGTCTGTGATACTGAAATGCAGAGCTGTCAATTTTAACTGATACTCACATACCCATTTTCCATTTAGTGTGATGCATTTTATGGGGCATTTTGTGAGAGTTTTGTTCCAGGTCTTAATAGCCTATATTTCTCTACTGTGAATCGTATAAGGCAGTTGATCCACCTACACTCTATCTATCCACTCAATTCAGAAATGTACTAATATCTTCATTTTTTTCTAGAAAGACCTGCATCATTATTCTTTTCCACTTTCTTACCAATGGCCATTATTCCTCTTAGGTTACTCACCTCTAAAAACCCCTTTAACCATTTCTGCAGTCCACTTAGCTTCTTCTATTCACAGTTGCCTATACCATATCCAATCATATTCTCCACCAAATCCACTCTTGAAAATTTTTAGATATTAACTTTTTCACTAACACCAAATGTTACCTTGATACTCTCTTGATATTCTCCACTAAATTCACTCTTCACAATTTTTAGATTAATTTTTCACTCAAAGCATACATTAATTTTTCCTAAGCTCCACATAAATATCTCTAAGTCCTATGCTTACCTTTTCATATTTGTTTTTCTATCTTTTGATTCTGTTTCATCTGTCAGTCTCATGTACACACCCCAAGAGAACAACAACAATTTGTTGCAATGTAGAAAAAAAGTTCAATAGGTCTTTGATCTGAATTTAATTTAAGATTAGGGTCATCATCTTTTAAAATAACTTTCCTTTTCTCAGACCTCTATTCTTATGATATCTGACATGCGACCATTATTCCAATTTGAAAATTTTTCTTTAAATAGTCTGTGAAACAAAATATTTGAGTATGAAGCATTTAGTAGTCATTATTCTACAACAAAATGATCATCATTTTGGTAACATTTTTATCAATTAGTTAGACAAAGACATCAATGTCATATTCATCAAATGTGAAGATAATACCAAATTTTGAGGGGTGAGCTAAACTATTTAAGGGAAGAGCTAAACTATTTAAGGGAAGAGACAAACAATTGGACCAAAAATAAGGAGATTTAGAATGTTAAGGAAAGAAATTTAAAAATATATATATACTTGGCTTAAAAAAATCAGCTTCACAAGTGGTATTGTTAGAATCTGTAAAATTTTCTTAGAATTTTAATGGGCTGGGATTTCAATATAAATCCTGAGTGCAATACATCAGCCAAAAAAATATGTTATCTAAGGCTACATTAGAAGGGTCATGGTGTCCAGGAAAATGGTGATACCAGTTGTACAGTATCCCATAATGGTAAGATCTCATATGGAATATTGTTTCAGTGCTGGGCATGACATTTTAGGAAAGACATTGATAAACTGGATGGGATCAAAAGGAAGAAGACAAGATGACTGGAATGGTTGAGAGTCTCAAGGTCAAGGCACATGAGGATTAGTTCATAAGTCTGGGGATATTTACTCTAGATCAAAGAAGACTTAGCAGGGACCTTATAGATGCCTTCAAAGACTTAAAAGATCTGTCACATGGGAGAGGGTTTAATGGCGCACCTAAGAGGAAAAATATGGATGAACACATGGATGTAGCAAAAAAGCAGATTTTGATGCAATATAAAGATAAACTTCCTGGTATTTAGAGTTACTGAAAAGTAGAGTATCCTCTCTCCAGTAGTAGAGGGTTCCCTATGACTCTAATTTTTTTTTTTTTTTACAGAAAACTGGATGACCACTTTGGGAGGGTATTGTAAAGAAGATTCTTGGTGATACAGTTATTAAGATAATAATATCAACCTGCACTTGAATCTAACTCATGAGAACATAGGTTTAAAGCTGAAAGGGATTTTATAGGCCATTGAATTCAAGCCCCATTACTTAAAGATTAAAAAACTAAGGCACAGAGAGATTAAGGTTCCCATAGCCAGTGAGTATGTCAGGATTTGAATCCAAGGCTTCTTGCCTCCAAGGCTAGGACTTTAAGCTGCTCATTCTCTCTGTGTCTGTCTCTGTCTCTCTCTGTCTCTGTCTCTCTGTCTCTGTCTCTGTCTCTCTCTGTCTCTCTCTCTCTTCCCCACCCCCCAAACCCTCTCTTTCTTTACTTTAACACTATCATGACGATCATTCCTTGTTCAACTTTCAAGCAAACTGAGCAGCATAATACTGGAAATGCTGTAGAGAATCCCTTCTAGGTTATAAAGACCTCCACATATATGACCTCATTTGTAATCTCTACAATGTAATAAGCTAGGGCCACTAAGAATTATCTTTTCAGATATTATTATCATTTTGCAGATGTAGAATTGAGAGTCATGGGAGATTAGGTTATATATCTTGCCTAATATCATGCAGCTGCTAAGTCACAGAGCCAGAAGTACAGTCCAGGTCTTCTGATTCCAATTTCCATGCTCTTTTTTACTACATTATATTGACATATGAACAGCCACAGTGTTTATATGTCTCTTCTTGTAGATCAGTTGCAGGAGCCAGTATAACTAAAACTTGATGTTGTGGCAAATCTTGTGCATCCTTTGTACTCAAGAATGGAGACACAGCTACAGTGTTTAGTTTATGTCTAGAAGTTTTGCCAATAGGAGAAAAACAGAGTTTTCTAAAGTAATGATCATGCTTCTATTCATTTTTAAGTCTAATGAAATTTAAAAACCAAAAGACTCGGTGAAAATCTAATTATTTTCTACCAAAAAAGTTTAGGGTCTCTGTGTATTTGTGTCATTTTCATTTGCTTGAGTTAGAATATATACATTTATCTAATGAACTATTTGAGGATTTCTCCTCAGACTAATCTAGCTAGGACTCACTTGAAGTTTAGTCCCTGTGGAAATCCATTTTTTATTGATTCTCTCTTGGGAGAGAATACATCTATCATTTCTTTGATAGCATTCTCCCCCCATCCTCTTTTCTGACTCAGATTTCTACCTCATAGCCAGTTTCCAGTCTTTCAATACCTATTTGGCTTTGAATATGGTGCCAAAACTTTTGGAAGAAAATGTAAATTGACTGCTTGTACTTTAATCTAAAACAAAACAAAACAAAACAAAAGAAACAAAACTTAACCCAGAAAAAAAAAAGAATCTAGGTTCAGTGATTACCAATCTTCTCATCTTTGTCAATGGGTCTAAATGAACCAGGACTTCAAAATTATTTTTAGTTTTGCTGGCAAACTATTTATTTGAAACCTTTTCTCTAGGCAACTCCAAGAATATAAACAGTTTAATGTTCTACCTGATTTCAAAACTTTGCTTCTCATGTCCTTCAATTCTCCCCCAGGATATGTTTACTTGGCATCTTACATGTTCTCATGTTCTTTCATCAGTGCTTTGCTATTCTTGAGTACAAAACATGAGGATACCTCTGCCAGTTTCACTGTGCAGTATACCTTCTTTCTGGGTGGGCATATCTTGTATTTCATCAATATTCAGTAACTCATCTGTACTGGACTCCTGTTGAAATCCATGTTCATAGAAAGTGAACAGTCTATTATTTCAGAGGTTACAAATCTCTGAGATATGTTCCCATTTTGGGTTTCAGAAGAAATGAAACATGTAGAAAGACTTTTCACATCAGGTAACTGAATACCCTAATATGACTCATTATCATTTCTATTGATGTGAGTGGGGGAATGGTACTAGATTAGGGACAAATCCATCCATTCCCAAAGTTTTGCCATCATTGCTACAGTTTTAAAAACCTCTGACCAGTCAAATTTAACTTGTAATGTTCTCCCAGACTAATATAGAGTTCCAGTTAAACTACATCACAACTGATTGTGTACAATAGTTCCCATCTGTTCACTTAAAAAGAGACATGACAGGTGACTCCAAGTCTATTTTCCTGGAGCATATATTCCAAACTCACTCACACATTTTCTTATATCCTCCTTGAAGCTATTTAAATAAGATCCTTTGGGGGAAACTAAGCTTTTGACTTTTTTAAGACCTGAAAAATTTAGAGCATGAAATAAATATTTTAAACTTCCAGACTGTCAGTAAGACTATGTAAATTTCCAGGGAACCATGAATGAGATATGGTATTTGGATTTATAATTCCTTTAACAAAACATAATTAAAAGACCAATACATAGGAACTGTGGGGAGACTCCTGAATGATACAACTTATCTTTCCGTGGCTTTTGGCAAAAGAGCAAAATCAAAAGGACCTAGAGAAGCCATAGGAGAAGAATAGAAAATGCAGCTAACAACTTTTGAGAGCACAACTTTCATTTAGCTGACTCTTGCAGGACTTTGAGTAGCCACAGTAATAAGTAGATGACTCCCTCCGGGTTTACAAAGAGCCTCAGTGGCAGAAAAGTGTTATGAAAGAAAATGCATGCCTAGAATTACAATGCTTCAGGTCAGTTTCAGTGCAGAATAATTTTTATTCACATAGTTCATTTGGTTGCCAAGGTCAGTGCCTTCCTCTGTAGTTCACAAAGATTTAGAGGAATTCTATGGGGAGAACTCCCAACAAAAGTCATTTTTGCTTTTCCAAGAATGTGAATAAGAAGGAATACATTTCATCTTGACACTTGAAGATTTAAAAAAAGGATCAACTAAAGAATTAATTAGAAATTTAAAAAGCAATAAGAAATATCCTTAACTTGAAGGAATATTTCACATTAATCAAAGATTTAGAGCTGGAAGGTTAGTGGTTATCTACTCCAAACCCACTATTTCCAGGGGAAACTGAGTGGTGGTACCTGCATTAAAATTGAGGTCTTGTGACTGACTCCAGGTTCAATGTACTTTTTACCACATCATGTTACCTGGTATGCCCTGAAGAAGATGGGTAGGAAAGGTATTCATTTCTTCCATAGAGGGCATAAGATCAATTGAATAGGAAGGGATAATATTCCAAATGGTGAAATTGTGAGGAGAGAGAGGATTAGACTGAGAGGAGACAGGGAGAGTCAAAATGGGGTTGAGCATGGAAGAGGCAAGAGAGA
>JAQQSU010012044.1:0-12019 GCA_028627135.1 Pseudochirops cupreus
AGCTTACATTTTTCTTGGAAGCATTTGGTGTGGGAGTTCTGACTGTGTTGTCTTCCTCCCATTCCATGCTTTGATCCTTTTTGTCCCCAAAAAAGGAATCTAAAGTTGGATTGCTGTTCTTACTTTGCTTCCTTTGCCTGCTCATGTTGCCAGTCAGTTACTTGACTTTTTAGCTCTGTGAAACTATGCTTCCAGAGGGGAGAACTTTGTCCCAAATTGCTGGGGTTTTTGCCGCTGCTGGAGCTATTAGGAGGCCACCGTCTCTGCAGCCCTCACTAGCTTTGGCTCACTGTTCACATACCTCAGGACCACCACGCAAGACCACAATCCCGATCCAGGCAGCTTAAGGCAAGAACACTTAGCCTCTGAACGATCGCTTGGCTCCCCTGCAGTATGGAGACTGAGAGCTCTGAAGCAGCCATATGGAGGTGGCTGCAGGGCTGTTGCTTCTGCTGCTTTTTTGCCCTGGGGACAGCTGGCCAGACCTGCTTTTCTCCCCCAAATTTAGCTGAGTTCCACTGACCTTTCACTTTGTCCTTGTTTCTTATGGCTTGATAATTCTGGAAACTGCCACAGCTGCTGCTGATCCACTCTCCTGAAGGCTCCAGCTGCAGCTCATCCTGGCCGCCCCAGAGCCAAGCCGCGGTTTCAGGCCAGGCTGGTTTTGGCTCCCAGCATGCTGCGATGAGCCCTTCCTGCCAAGCTGCCTTCAGTGGAAGATGTGTTTTTCTGTATTTTTGTGAGTTTTGGAGCCCTCAAATTTGTTTAGAGTCATATTTTATGGGTATTTGAGGTGGCTATGTGGGAGATGCAGAACCTTGTTGCATCTACACCACCATCTTGGCTCCGCCCCCAAGAATATAACTTTTTTAAGATTTGTTTTTGGGTTGTTGTTTTTTAGCTATTGTTCAAAAAATCAATAGGGAAAGATAAAGGATACATCATTTCCTTGATCTAAAAGTTTTACTACATCAACTGAGCAACTCACTGTTATTCAACGCTACAACATTTCCCTTAGTATGGCTGTTACAATGTATGAAGCTCTAATCATTATGAAGCTGCTGTCTGATATTTGTCCATTCTTTTCACTACTGTGCTTGAATATTACCGACATACTGTAGTAATAACTAGCATGACTTTTTTTTTCAGAGTACTTTTTGCGGCATTTTTAAAATGTAGCTAAAATTGATTGTGCTATTTATTTAATCAGTAAACATTTTCACCATTGAGTGTGTAAAAAAATTTTGTTAAAAAAAAGTAAAAAGAACAAAGTAATTGTTAGGTAGGCTAGATTTTTATATATTTTAGTCATGTTAGAAGGCAATTTCTCTACAAAATGTTAAATGGTTCAAAATTTTTTTGTCTTACGTTTTTATATTTAAATGTAATTTTGCAAAGTATTAATTTCATTAGCTACCAAGAGATTTTGTTTTTTTCAGCATTTATCTAGATCTACCTCTTCTATTCTAACAGTTAAATAAGTCTCTGCTTCACATCTAAATCAGCTATACTTGGAATTTTCAACAGCATGCTTGCTTTCTACTATGTAGTTCTTCAATTTGGATGAAAACAGTTACTAAAATTGTCTTCTTGTCATTGTGAAATAACAGAATATAATACCTTCTATGTCATGTCTTTCTTCAAAACCATCAGCTTCTTCCTTTGGAAGTCTTAATGTTTTCCACTAGCACCTCCATTATCCCTTTCTTTCCATTTCTCTCAGCAAAGAAAACAAAACTATTTCAGAGTCTTTTATTGCCATTTCTCATTATAGATGTCACAACAACTGTTTTGCCTACTATTTATATAATATATACCTTAATAGTCACTTTTTTTCTCCCCCCCCCCTCTAGAAATCTAATTATTCTGGACTAGACTCCCATGTGGGTTTGCAAGCCACAATTTAAGAAGCACTGAAAGGGTTGCAAGTGAAAAAAGTTTAAGAAGCCTGGACTAAGTATGCTATATTGAGATATCTTCTATAAACATCTTTTCAAATCACGAACCATATTAAAACTTTTAGACAGATGATTTCTTTGGTGGGGTTATGTGTATTTATATATTTGTGGGGGGAGAGGTGTGTATACATACACACATATATACACATGTATGCATATATGTGTGTATTGGGGTAGTTAGGTGGCTCAGGGAATAGAGTCCCAGGCCGACAGTGAGAAAGATTTTTCTTCCTGAGTTCAAATCCCAGTCTCAGACATTTACTAGATTTGTGACCCTGGACAAGTCACTTAACTCTGTTTGCTTTAGTTCCTCATCTGTAAAATGATCTGGAGAAGGAAATGACAAATCATTCCAGTATTTTTTGCCAAGAAAACAGCAAAGGGGGTGATGAAGAGTTGGACTCACACACACACACACACACACACACACACACCACACACACAAGCATATAGTATACTTAGTGCATACATATTTAACTGCCCTAAAGAATGTAATGTCCTTAAGAACATTAATTTATTTTTGTATTTCTATTATTAATAGTTATCATAGTTTCTAGCACATAGTAGCTACTTAACAAATACTTGTTGATTGATTAGTTATTTCACATTATTACCCTTTTTGAACATTATATTACATTTTGATCTCATCAGCTTCCAGGTATTATATTCAGTTATCAGCTCTGGGCAGGCAATCCCCACCTCCTTAGCCTTTCTCCTTAACTCCAGTTACATAGGATCACACTATGATCTTAGAAATCATCTAGCACATTTACAGATGAGGAAACTTGATAACTTCTCTAACTTTACCCAAGGGTGGCAGAGACAAGATTTGAATTCAGATGATTTGACTATAAATCTAGCACTCTGCATTGTGTCACGTACTCTTTTCACATGGATTCATATCTGCCTGTTATACTTTCCAACATTATTTATTTTGAAGAGTGTCTCATTGGCATATGAGAAGTCACATTTTGACTCTTCTAAAATAGAACATTGTATATTGGGGGCAGAGCCAAGATGGCGTCTTAGAAGCAGGAAAACCCCATAACCACCTCAAATACCTATAAAATATGACTCTAAACAGATTTTAGAGCCAGAGAACCCACAAAGTGACAGAGAGAAACAAATCTCCCGCTGAAGGCAACACAGCAGGCCTACAGGAAGGGTCCATCACAGCATGCTAGGAGGTGAGCCCAACTCTGCATGAGCCCGTGGTTTTAGTCCCAGGGCAGCACCGACCAGGAGCAGGTGGAGCAGACTTCAGGAGGGCGGATCACCAGCAGCTGTGGTAGTTTCCATAATTATCAACCCATAAATGCCAAAGACAAAGTAAAAGGTTAGTGTGGAACTTGGTTGGAACTAGGGGGAAAGGAGCATGGTCTGGCCTCTGACCCGAGAGTGAAAAGGGGCAGAGGTGCAGCAGCCATGCAGCCATCTCCACGTGGCTGCTTCAGAGGTCCTGGCCTGCAGATTGTAGGAGGAGCAAGTGACCATTCAGAGGCTAATTGTACTTGCTTTAACTTGCCTGGATCTGGATCACTGTCTTGGGTGGTGGTCCTGAGGTGTGTGACCAGTGAGCAAGAGCTTGTGGCAGCAAAGAGGGCACCCAACTGATAGCTCCAGCAGCTACAAAAACCCTAACGATTTGGGACAAAACTCTCCTCTCTGGAAGCAGAGTTCTACTGTGGCTAAAAAGTCAAGTAATTGAGTGGTAACATAGGCAAGCAAACGAAGCAAAGCAAGCACAGAAATCAAACCTTAAATTCCTTTTCTGGGGACAAAAAGGAGCAAACCATGGAACAGGAGGAAGACAATGAAGTCAGAACTCCTGCATCAAAAGCTTCCAAGAAAAATATGAACTGGTTACTGGCCATGGAGGAGCTCAAGAAGGAGTTTGAAAATCAGCTGAGAGAAGTAGAAGAAAAATTGGGAAGAGACATGAGAATGATGCAAGAAAATCATGAAAAGAGAATCAACAACCTGACTGACAAAAATAACACCTTAAAAAACAGACTAACTCAAATGACAAAAGAGGCCCAAAAAGCCAATGAGGAGAAGAATGCCTTAAAAAGCAGAATTTGCCAGATGGAAAAAGAATCTCAAAAGCTCACTGAAGAGAATAATTCCTTCAGAATTAGACTGAAGCAAATGGAAGCTAATGACTTTATGAGAAATCAAGATACTATTAAACAGTTCCAAATGAATGGGAAAATGGAAGGCAATGTGAAATATCTCATTGGAAAAACCACTGACCTGGAAAATAGATCCAGGAGACATCATTTAAAAATTATTGGACTACCTGAAAGCCATGATCAAAAAGAGGACCTAGAAATCATTCTTCAAGAAATTCTCAAGGAAAATTTCCCTGATATTTTAGCACCAGAGGGCAAAATAGAACTTAAAAGAATTCACTGATAACCTCTTGAAAAAGATTCCAAAAAGAAAACTTCTAGGAATATTATAGCCAAATCCCAGAGTTCCCAAATCAAGGAGAAAATATTACAAGCAGCTAAGAAGAAACAGTTTGAATATTATGGAAACACAATCAGAACACAAGATCTAGCAGCTTTTACATTGAGGGATCAAAGGACTTGGAATATGATATTCCAGAGGTCAAAGGAGATAGGATTAAAACCAAGAATCACCTATTCAGCAAAACTGAGTATAATGTTCCAGGGGAAAATATGGTCATTCAATGAAATGGAGGACTTTCAAGCATTCTTGGTAAAAAAAACAGAGTTTAAAAGAAAATTTGACAGTCAAATACAAAAAGCAAGAGAAGCATGAGAAGGTAAACAGGGAAAAGAAATCATAAGCAACTTATCAAAGTTGAACCATTTACATGCCTACATGGAAAAATGATTATTGTAACTTATGAAACTTTTCTTAGTATGAGGGTAGTTGAAGGGAATATAAATGTATATATGTATATAAATGTGTATATGCACATACACATATATATGTGTATATAGGAGGGTGTATGTGCATATGAATACATATGTCAATGTGTGTATATATGTGTACAGTTATACATAGACAGAGGGCACAGGATCAATTGCATAGGAATGGATGAAATTTTAAAAATCAAATTAAGAGGTGAGAGAGGAATATAATGGGAGGAAATAGGGAGAGACAAAATAGGGTAAATTATCTCAAATAAAAGAGGCCAGGGAAAACTGTTACAATGGAGGGGAAGAACAGGAAGGCAAAAGGGAATGGGTCAACTTTACTCTCACTGAATTTGGCTTAAGGATGGAGTAACATACACACTAAATTGGGTATCTTACCCTACAGGAAAGTAGGGGGGAAGGTGATAAGAGGGGAAATGATAGAAGGAAGGGCAGATTGGGGGGGAGGGGAGGATAGTTAGAAGCACATACTTTTGAAAAGGGACAGGATCAAAGTAGAAAATAGAACAAGTGATGGGCAAGATAGGATGGAGGGAAATATAGTCAGTCTTTCACAATATATCCACTGTGGAAATGTTTTGCATAACTATACATGTACAACCCATATTGAATTGCTTATCTTCCCAGTAAGGGTGGGTGACGAGGGAAGAGGGGAAAGAATCTAGAATTCAAAGTTTTAAAATTACATGTTTAAAAAAATGATGATGATGATGATGATGATGATTTACATGCAACTGGAAAATAAGATATATGGGCACTGTGGTATGGCGATCCATCTTGCCCTACCAGAAAGTCAGAGTGGGGATGGGGGAGGATATAGGAGAAAGCAGATTGGGGGAGGGGGTATTCAGTGGGATCACTGTTTTGTGGTGGTGAGTAAGGGAAAGACGAGGAGAAAATTTGTAACTCAAAATCTTGTGGAAATGAATGTTGTAAACTAAAAATAAACATAAAATTTAATTTAATAAAATAAAATAGAACCTATTATATTTTCCTCACAGCCATCTCTTTTCCTTAACTTCCCTATTTCTTTTGTTAAAATACAATTTTATTTTATTTTTAAGTAGCATTTTATTTTTACCAATTACATGTAGAGACAATTTTTTAACATTCTTTTTTTTTTAATTTTGAGTTGCGAATTTTTCTCCTTCTCCCCCTTCCCCTCCTGCCTCTTCCTAATATAGTAAGAAATTCAATATGTTAGAGTAGATGGAGTCCTGAGCCTGGAGTCAGGAGGAGTTCTCTTCTTGAGTTCAAATCTAGCCTCAGACACTTAGTAGCTGTGTAACCATAGCTAGCGCTATGTGCAAATCTATGTGCAATTTACATTAAACATTTCCATATTAGTCATGTTGTGAAAGAAGAAAGAGACCAAAAGGGAAAAAAAATTTACCAAAAAAAAAAAAAGAAAGAAAGAAAATAGTGTGCTTTGACCTGTAATCAGATGTCATCAGTTCTTACTCTGAATGTGGATAGCATTTTCCATTATGAGCCTTTTGGAATTGTCTTGGATTGTACGATCTTACTTTATTTTCATTTCCGTATTCTCACCCTCTCACTTCTTCTCCCACTCCCACCCTCCCATTGAGAAAGCACTAAAAACAAAACCTGTTACAAATTTGTATAGTCAAGCAAAAAAAACACAAAAATCCTCCCTATGTGGAAGTGGATAGCAGGTGATAGCATCATGAGTCTTCTGGACCTGGGGTTGGGGCTTATACTGCAGTAAGTGTTTAACAAATGCTTGTTAAATCTAATTAAATTGAACTTTTAGAACATAAATAATAAAGATTCTACATCAGGGATTTCCCTGGTAAATTTCTACACAAGCATTGAAAACATTAATATATTTTTGTACGTTAGTATATTTCCTTAAGCTTTTTTTCCTCACTTTACCTAAGTTCAGTTCTATGAAATGTGTTGATGAGAAATGGGAGATAGGCAATGATAGAAGAGGAAGAAAAAAAAGAGATCCTTTTGGAAAGACTAAGGGAAAGTCTTATGGAAAGTGTGACATTTGAGCTGGGATTTGAAGGAAAAAAAGATTTTGTAGCTTTGACTGACATATAGACATTCATGCCATATGATATTTATTGTTAAAATGAGGTCACAGGGCATTCGGGAAAAGAAAATAAGCAAGATAGTACTCATGAGTGATATATGAGAGTGGAAAAAGGCTTGTATGAAGTAGCAGTCAGGGTATTTATCATTTATCATTCCTTGCTAAAGCAGTGATGACATGATAACTAGACTGGGTTTTTTTTTTTTAGTTTATGTTTTTTTTTTCCCGGTTGTATTCAAGATACCAGAATCCATTGGATAACTTATTCCCTTTGAATCATAGCTCCTGGTGATGATTTCTTTATCCTTTTTGTCACACAGTGAAATTCTTGTTTAATGGTGTTTTCCAATACTTAAAAAGCACATGCCATTTTAAATAAGAAATTCATTTCCATTCCCTTTTTTTTGGTACTGTTTAAGTAATCTTAATACTCAGAGAAAATAAAACAGCCTCTACCCTAAAGTGAGTGGAAGAAATGTACAAAACAGAAAAAATGTGCAAATGTTTAATGGAAAAAGGGTGCTATGTACATTTTTATATAGTAAGTGAAAGGGGTGAATCTGGTCTTAATTTTTTCATCAACATGGGAAATATCTGGTATGGAAGTTTACTCCCCAGATGTAGCCCAGCACCTGATTGTAACTTGGGACAAGTAACCTGGGAGAGAGTTACAAAAGGACTTGTCTGTGGTGGCAGAGTTAATGTGTCTCAGAGGCATTACTTAAAACCTAGTCTTTCTGATTCCAGTCTCAGTCTAATACATAGTTTCATGATGTCTCACCTGCACAGATGAGCTTCTTTCTTGTTTTTGTTGCTCCGGAAGTTAAGTTTCACGTAAGGCCAAATGAGGTATTTGTAAAGTACACAGGGGTTGTCACATTAGTAGGCACTTAATTAATGCTGTCTTTAATTATTCCATAATTTTATTTGAAGGTTCTTTTGTGCCCTAGTTACACATTTTAACAATAACAAATATCTTAAAATCTTCCATTTGTTTCCTATGAACAATGAAGGACTTTGATTATGACATTTATTATTGCTAAAATATCTAACTAGGAGGAAAAACCTACAAGTAAAACCATGGAATTATTAAAGGAGGAATAATAGGAAGAAAACTTGAGGGTAAGATGATCAAGTTTTATGAATGAAAGTAAGCCTTATAGAGAGGTTGGTGGAAAAAGAAGCAATATAACATGATTAAATTAAATTGGTATAAAAGAAAAATGCAGTGATTCTAAAATTATGAGCCTGGATGACCACAAGGATAACAGTGAACAACAACAACAACAAAAAAAAAATTAAAGGGGAAATTGTAGAGGCTTTTATTTTTCCGTGTATTACTTGAGGTGATCTTGGTGAAAAAACCATACAGTTATATTGCTAATGAAGTGAATGTCCAGAGCTAAGTAGTACGGAATACAGCACTGGGCCTTGCATCAGGAACACCCAAGGAACACAGACCCTTACTAGCTATGTCATCCTGAGCAAGGCATTTTACCTCTGCCTGCCTCAGTTTCCTCACCTGTCAGTTAATAATATATGGGGATAACAGCTACCTTAAAGGAATGTTATGAGGATCAACTGAGATAAGAACTGTAAAATTCTTGGCACATGGTAGGTACAATATTATTTTTTTGTTATTATTATTGTTAGAAAGCTAAGAAGAGAAAACTATATATGAAAAGTTATAAACAAAGAGGTCATGGCCCATATTCTCTGGGTTAGCCATGCTTGCCTTCTTGTCTTCCTCACATATCCGTCTCTTTTTCTTCTTGTTTTTACTCAATTTTCCCTTTCTACATGAGGTCTTTTTTCATTCCCACCCCACTAAGATTATCTTGTATCTGCTTTCTATATGTTTTCTATATGCCGATATATGTATATATCTCCTCTGCCAGAATGTATGATTCTTATGGACAGAAGTTATTTTGTTTTTGTCTTTATTCTACCAGCATAGGTCACACAATATCTGGCACGTGGTTGGTGCTTAATAAATAATATTTAGTTGATTGATAAATAGGATTACTTCAGATAAAAAAGAGGGGAAAGTAGTCCTAGAATGGAGTTTGGAGAGTATCCCTTATTTGGAATAAGGAAAATGAAGAAGCTACTAAATGAGCTACACTCAAATTATCATAATATGGTGAAAATCATGAAAATGAATGAATGAATAAAAGAATGAATGAAATAATTAACAAACTAGCCTTCATTTTAAACTTTTTCCTTTCCTTTTCTATCTTCTGGCTCTCACTGAGGCCTGTCACCCTCCTGATGAAAAGACATCCTGATCGTCCTTTCAAATACTGGTTGTACTTTTGCTCATATCTGCAAAATTATTCTCCTCACCTACTGTCTGCTTCCCTCCTGCCTTCAATATTTCTTTCTCTACCCCGTCCTTAAAAAACTCTGACTTGATCAATCTATTCCAGATATCATCCTTTATCTCTGCAGCCTTTTGTAACTAAAGGCCTTGAGAAGGCTGACTACTCCACTACTTCCTTTCCTCTCATTCACTAAACAAACCCTCTACAGTCTAGCTTCTGACCTCATCATTCAACCATTTTTGAGTTCCTTGAAGACAAGGACTGTCCTTTGGCTTTCTTTTTTCCCCAGAACTTAACATTCAATCAATCAACATTTATTAAGCACTTACTTAGTGCTAGGCACTATGTTAAATGCTAGGGATACAAAAAGAATCCAGACAGTCCCTGCCCTCATGAGCATACAGTCTAATGGGGGGACAGCACAAAACCAATATATTCAAAGTAAGCTATATACAGAATAAAAAGAAAATAAATGACAGAAAAAAGGCCCTAGAAAAGAGGGGTTGGGGAAGGCTTCCTGTAAAAGAGGAGATACTAGTTCAGATTTAAAGTAAGCCAAGAAGTCAGTAGCAGAGTTGAGGGGACAGTGTATTCCAGGCATGTGGTACAGCCAGAGATGAGGTGTCTTGTTCATGGAACAGCAAGGAGGTCAATCTTATTGGATCAAAGAATGCCTTTCAGAGACTAAGATGTGAGAGGACTAGAAAGGTAGGAAGGAGCGAGGCGATGAAATTGGAATGCCTTGCAAACAGTATGTGCTTAATAAATGCTTATTGACTGACTTATATGGATTATCCATCTATTACTATTTGCTTTCACTACTTGACCTGATCCCAACCTCTTCTGGTTATACATCTTTCTGATATTTTTTAACACTGCCTTTTGTATATAATTCTCTGGTAATATGCCGAAGTCTGTTTGCACCTATTCTACATTTCTCTATTACCCTTTGGGTAATTCACAGTTTTAATTCCTTAGAGATTACATCACTATAAGTATATCATTGTCAAAAAACATGAATTTTTGTTTAAAAGAGGAGCTTTGAATTATTAAGAGTGCTGTACAAATTCCCAAATGCAGTCTAGTTCATCATTTTCCTTATGTTCAATCCTGAGCCCCATTTATAATCTATTTGAAGTATCTGCCTAAGTAATATGTACTGTACACTCAACTGTATACCACAGTTTGAACACTCAGCGTTCTTCATCCATTGGGTTTTTCCGTTGTGAATAGTTAGGCTGAAGTCTTTTGAGTGATTATGGATCTTATTTAGGAGACTCTACAGCAGCGGTTCTCAACCTGTGGGTTATGTTCAATTTGTAACAATGAACATCCTGGATATCAGATATTTACATTACGATTCATAACAGTAGCAAAATTAAAGTTATAAAGTAGCAACAAAAATAATTTTATGGTAGGGGTCACCACAACATGAGGAACTGTATTAAAGGGTCGCAGCATTAGGAAGATTGAGAACCACTGCTCTACAGTGTTCTAAAGCTTAATGTGATCAGCACAATGTCATTGGTAAATATGGGTATCTGGAGGACCTCATCATCTATAAGGAGTACCTCTACCACTTTGCCTTTTTACTGGACAGCTTATTAATCTGGCAAATAGCTTTAGCCAGCATACACCTCCCAGTTTTATATCTCTGTGTCAGAAAACTCATCAGACAAAGTTGTCTCTGGTACTTTATCAAAGAATCCCCTATCACCTTAAAATATGTATGGAGGGTTATCTTTTTGGAGAAACCTTAAAGGGCTTCATTTTGTTTCCCCTAAGTAAATGTGGGTTTTTTTAATTAACTTTTGTTAATTTTTAGTTTACATCATTCATTTCCATGAGACTTTGAGTTACAAATTTTCTCCTCATCTTTCTCCTACCCACCACCCCAAAACAGTGATCCCACTGTATATGCCCTCCCCCAATCTGCTCTCTCCTATATCCTCCCCCATCACCCCTCTAACTTTCCAGTAGGGCAAGATGGATCTCCTTATCCCAGTGCCTATATATCTTACTTCCCAGTTGCATGTAAATCATCATCATAATAATTATTATTACATATATATATTTTAACATTTGATTTTAGAACTTTAAATTCTATATTCTTTCCTTTCCTCTCTCATCACCCACTCCCACTAGAAAGACAAGAAATTCAATACAGGCCATATATGTGTAGTTATGCAAAACATCTCCACAATGGGCATATTGTGAAAGACTGTCTATATTTCCCTCCTTTCTATCCTGCCTTCCACTTGTTCTATTCTCTACTTTTTCCCTATCCCTTTACAGAAGTATGTGTTTCTAACAACCCTCCCCCCCACCTTGCCTTCCCCTTCATCATCCCCCTTCTCATCTCCTTCTCCCCTACTCTCCTGTAGGACAAGATACCTAAATTAGAGTGTATGTCATTCCTTCCTTAAACCAAATTCAATGAGATTAAGGTTGACCCATTCACTTTTGCCTTCCTGTTCTTCCCCTCCATTGTAACAGTTATTCCTTGCCTCTTCTATATGAGATGATTAACCCCATTCTGTCTCTCCCTGTCTCCTCTCCTTCTATTCCTCTCCCACCTCTCAATTTCACCTTTTAAAATATCATCCCTTCCTATTCAATTGATCCTGTGCCCTCTGTCTATGTATACCTCTACACATATATACACACACTCACATATGTATTCGTATGGATATATACCCTCCCATATAGACATATATGTATATGTATGTGTGTGTGTGTATATATGTATACACACACACACACACA
>JAQQSU010012045.1:0-12019 GCA_028627135.1 Pseudochirops cupreus
TATGTTTTTAACATTTGATTTTAGAACTTTAAATTCTACATTCTTTCCCTTCCTCCCTCGTCACCCACTCCCACTGGAAAGACAAGCAATTCAATACAGGCCATACATGTGTGGTTAGGCAGAACATCTCCACAATGGACATATTGTGAAAGACTGACTATATTTCTCTCCTTCTTCTTCTACCCCCTACTTGTTCTATTCTCTACTTGTCCCTGTCCCTTTACAGAAGTGTGTGCTTCTAACAATCCTCCCCCACCAACCTGCCCTCCCCTCCATCCTCCCCCCTCTCATCCCCCTTCCTCCTTACTCTCCTGTAGGCCAAGATACCCAATTTAGAGTGTGTCATTCCTTCCCTAAGCCAAATTCAATGAGAGTAAGGGTGACCCATTCCCTTTTGCCTTCCTGTTCTTCCCCTCCATTGTAACAGTTATTCCTTGCCTCTTCTCTATGAGATGGTTAACGCCCTTTTGTCTCTCCCTATCTCCTCTCATTCTATTCTTCTCCCACCTCTCAATTTCATCTTTTAAAGTATTATCCCATCCTATTCAATTGATCCTGTGCCTTCTGTCTATGTATACACACACTTACATATGTATTCATATGCATATATACCCTTCTATATAGACATATATCTGTATGTATACATAAATGTACATTTGTATACCCTTCACCTATCCTCATATTGAGAAAAATTTCATCAGTTACAATTGTCACTTTTCCATGTTGGCATGTAAACAGTTGAACTTTGATAAGTTCCTTATGTTTTCTTTTCCATGTTTCCCTTCTCATGCTTCTCATATTTGAGTGTCAAACTTTCTATCCAGTTCTGGTTTTTTCCTCCAGAATGCTTGGAAGTCCCCCACCTCACTTAATGATCGCAGCCCCCCCCCCCTCCCCTGCAATCTGCAGGCCACAAGCTCTGAAGTAGCCACATGGAGGTGGCTGCAGAGCTGCTGCTTCTCCTGCTTTCTAGCCCTGGGGACGGATGGCCGGACCCACTTTTTGCCCCCAAATTTAGCCAAGTTCCACTGATCTTTCACTTTGTCCTTGTTTCTTATGGGTGATAAGTCTGGAAACTGCCACAATTGCTGGTGATCCACTCTCCTGAAAGCTCCAAGCGGGGCTTGTCCTGGTCACCCCGGGGCCAAGCTGCAGTTTCAGGCTGGACTGCAATGAGCCCTTCCTGTCCCGTCTGCCAGGGTGCCTTCAGCAGGAACTTTGTTTCTATGTACTTTTATGGGTTCTGGAGCTACCAAATTTGTTTGGAGTCATATTTTATAGGTATTTGAGGTGGTTATGGGAGGAGCTGTGGAGTTTTCCTGCTTCTACACCATCATCTTGGCTGTGCCCCCATCTTGTTTTTTAATCCTGATAACAAAGTCCCTAAAATAATCCTTTGCTTTGATCTCTGATAGGTAACTCAGTCACCTCCAAGGAGTGAATGAAAAATCATCAAATAAGAACCTCACTCTCAAAGGAGCCCTTGGGTGTATATGCCACGCCCCCTCCCCAGGAGAAACACATCTTCTGTTCCAAAAGGAACATCTTTCCCTGAAGGAGCACACCCTACCCTCCTTTGTGCTGGAGCATCCTCTCCCGTTCCCCTTCCATTCTCTCTGTGCTCCCCAACACAGTGCTGCCCTTACCTGAGTTCTACCCAATGTTGGTGTCCATGCCTGACTTTTCCTCCCTCCCTTTTCTCATCTTCCTCATTGTTCACAAAAAGCTTTTCATTGAACTGACTCTCATTGCTCCATGTGTTATTCTCTGCACCTGGAATCATTAAGAGGTTGTTTTCCCCAAACTTTTGATTGGACCCTGGGCCTTTCCTTAGACATAAACTGGGTCCCTGGACTGAGATTTAGTGTATTGACAGCTGCAGCTACATTGGGTGAGTGGAGCACTATGAATCCAGTTGTGGAAAGCAAGGGTCAATAGGGGAACCACATGTCCTCCCAGAAGGGCCTCCAGTGAGCCAGAGGACTGTCATGAAGCAATTGGTGCAGGGAGTAGAGTCTCCGAATCATGGATAAAGCCAGCAGTTCAATTGGACAAACAATCCTCAGTAGTGTAAAGTCATTAAGAACAACCATATTGGGAAGCATTGAGAGAAATTTGCAGAGCAATCACCTTCAGGGGCTTCTTCTCTTGGAAAAGCATCCTACCTGCCTGTTTAGGGACCAGCTTTTCAGCTTTCAAGTTCTCATGTCCTAGGGTCCACCTGCTGACTAGACCATCAGTTAAAAGTTACCTCTAGGACAAAATTCCAGAGGAATCTTGTGTGTTTGAGGACCAGGGTTTCCTGCTGTGTTTCAGGGATAGAGGGTCCAGTGGTTCAGCCTTGAGGAATGGGACACTTCCCAGAGAGACTTCAGCAGGAAAACACCTGCTTTTGGAGTGGTGCTGTCAAGTCCAAAAAGTGTTGTTTTTAACAGGTTTGCAGTTGGAACTTTGAATTTATCTGGAGTTTAAGAATCACCTATTTATTATTAACTCTTCTCTTGACCATGAAAATCTGGGAACAAATTGAAAAAAAAAATCAAATTTCATTTGGGAGAATGTTTTACATCACCACTGTATTTTCTTCTGTGAATGATAAAAGAACTTAATTGTTTCTGTAAACTAGAAGCAAAATCACCTTAAAAAATTGGAATAGATCATGCATATTTGTAAGCTCTAAGGCATGCCCAAAGTTCAAATATTGAAATGAATTGGTTTTGTATAATAAAGAACCTGTGCAAAATTGCAGAGGAGAAATTCAGTGGAGGACAGATTAGTTCTTTAGATATTCTGCAAAATGATTGGGAAATAAAGCCTAGTAGAACCAAGAAAGTGGAAGAAAGAGTCACATTGTGTCGTAGTGGGGCAGAAAAACAAAACTAAAGGAAAGGTGCAGTTTTGAAGGGCATTAATCAAAGTCCACCAGAAGGATATAGAAAGGAGAGAAGGTTTAAGCAAGTAGGGAATGAGAAGAGAAGAAATGGGGAGCGACATCAAGTGGAGTTTATTTGTTAGAGTTTATTTACTCTGGCAATGTGAATGGAGGGCTTGCAGGTAAAGGATTTGGAGTCTGGGAAACAAGTTTGAGGGAGGGCTTTGTTGTCATTGAGAAAAGAAGAATATGAGAAACTTTGATTATTCATTATGATGTGGAAAATATAGAAAACGTTTGTAGCATAGAATGATTTGAGGATAGTATACCAAAATTCTGTCTGTGAAGGACCATTAGAAGGATTTATTTTAGTCCTTGTGCAAGGAAAGTACATTTATAATGTCACTACTACGTAATAGAGGTTATTTTTGCAGTTTCCATGTTTTGGAAAAATCTTCAGGAATCCTACAAGAAGGGACTGAGAATATGAGACTGTCATTTTTTACTTTTGGAAATAGACTGACTGAAAGTAGCAGACCCTATAATTTGAAGTTTTAGCAGTAAACAGTCCTTGGGAAAATGAAGATCATATGTGATACCATTTGTAAATATCAATCTAGATCTGAAAGAATCTATTCTAGACTCTGTTTAAGTGAGGTGGGTTCTCCTGTTAAGATAACTGTGATGTGACAGTCAGTAAATCAGGCCTTAATGTAAAAGTACACTTAATAGTTGACATTAAGGCAAGAACAGCAAAATAAGCTAAATTAGATCGAAATTACACTATATTGATCTTGAGTCGATCAGTATATAATGCCAAGACTAACAGGATGAATGAAGGGATTTTCTGCGTAAGATAATTTGGAGATTCATTCAAGTGAATAGATGTCATTTAACTGGCAATACACTTTGTTTCATATTTTAAATCCGTAATTTTTCATATGTTATTATGTTTCTAATTTTTCTTGTATCGTAAATTTTGGGAAACCAATGTGTAAGAAATGCTGTTAAGAAAATAATGCAATTGTGCATTGGAAAATCAAACTCATTTTGATATGGATGCCATGAAACTGTTTATTAAGTTAGGAAATCTGTTGTCATAATGTTAACACCTATCAAGTGTTTAATTAGGAATATTTTAAAAGGGAATAATTATAATTACTTATTATGCAGGGAAGTTTTTTTGTTTTGTTTTGGGGTTTGTTTGTTTCTTTGTTTACAAAAGACCATGAAAATGGTCTGATTTGTAAAATTGTCATGTTCCTTTGGAACTTCTACTTGAGCAAGGTCATAAGATATTATTGGCTCTGTGACAGAATAGGGTAAATTATCTCACATAAAAGAGGCAAGAGAAAACTGTTATAATGGAAGGGTAGAACAGGAAGGCAGAAGGGAATGGGTCAACCTTACTGTCATTGAATTTGGCTTAAGGAGGGAATAACATACACACTCATTTGGGTATCTTACCCTATAGGAAAGTAGGGGGGAACGAGATAAGAGGGGAGTTGATAGAACAGAGGGCAGATTGGGAGGTGTACTTAGAAGCACACACTTTTGAAAATGGACATGGTCAAAGTAGAAAATAGAACAAGTAGGGGGTCAGGATAGGATGGAGGGAAATTAGTCTTTCTCAATATATCCACTATGGAAATGTTTTGCGTAACTATACATGTGCAACCTATATTGAATTGCTTATCTTCCCAGTAAAGGTGGGTGATAAGGGAAGAAGGGAAAGAATCTGGAAATCAAAGTTTTAAAATCAAGTATTTAAAAATATTATTTTTTTTTACTTGCAACTGGAAAATAAAATATACAAACACTGGGATATGGAGAGCCATCTTGCCCTACTGAAAAGTTGGAGGGGGAATGGGGCGGATATAGGAGAGAGCAGATTGGGGGCAGGGGTATTCAGTGGGATCGCTGTTTTGGGGTGGGGGTAGGGGAGAAATGGGGAGAAAATTTTTAACTCAAAAACTTGTGGAAATGAATGTTGTAAACTAAAAATAAAGATAATTTTTTTAAAAAACAATATCATTGGCTCTGTGAAACAGAACATGCTGAATGTGAAATTCTAAGATAATGAATTGGCTTCCTGAGAAACTGTGATGCCCTCTTCCATCCATCACAAACTCTCATAGCCAAAGTGGCATGTTTCCCACTGGGTTAATTCTGAGGCTAGCTAGGATACACTGTGAATAACATGTAACTTTGCTGTTTGACTGACTGTTCCAAAACGTGAACTCTGACTCTTTGTTGTTCAGTTGTGTCCAATTCTTCATGACCCCATGGACCACACCAGACCCTTTTATCCTCTATCATCTCCCCAAATCTGTCCAAGCTCATGCTTGTTGCTTCCATGACACTATCTATCCATCTCAGCCTCTGCTGTCTCTTTCTCTTTTGCCTTCTATCTTTTCCAACAGCAGGGTATTTTCCAGTAGGTCTTGCCTTCTCTTTATGTGGCCAAAGGATTTGAGCTTTAGCTTCAGTATTTGTCCTTCCAATGAATAGTCTGAATTAATATCTTTAAGTTTTGAGTGATTTGATCTCTTCACTGTCCAAAGGACTCACAAAAGTCTTCTCCAGCACCAAATCTCTACAAATAGGGCTTACCAGATCTACAAGCTGCAACTTGGAGCTGATCCAAGAAAGATCTCCATAAAACTGCCTTGATCCATCCACGGACATGTCAGATGCCATTTAGTTTTGAGCCAGTACTCCCCATTGCCTGCCCCTGATCAAACCCAGCAATATGCCATTTACTTAGTGAATCCTTTCCAAGATGTGAACCACACTCCCTTGGAAATGACTCATGCCACCTGCCTGGCCATAAAGGTATGTCATTGCTACACCTTCCAAGGGCATCTGGATCAACAAGAACTGACTTCAGAGCCTTGTTGGTACCTGATGGACATGTGCACCTCCCCCCACCCAGTTTCTTTCTTCCTATTCTATAGCCACACCCTTATTCTCTTCTTTGGAAACTCATCTATACCTTCTTCACCATGGGCCTTGACCTCACCTTTCATGAACTCATCAAGCCTGCAACTTTCCCTTTGATACCCCAGGCACAAAAGGGAAGTGTGGGCATGCTGATTAGAGTTGGAGCCTTCCTGGGGACAGTCACCTGGGGAATGGCTGAAGAGGACATGCATAAGTGCTTGAGATATGTACAGGAGTGCTTGCCAGACACCCGAAGGAACAGATTACAGTCACTGCCAGAGAAATTGACACCCTAGCTGAAGGATAAAGAACCCTCATGGCCATGGCTATGGAGACCACTTGGACTCTCTGCTTGCAACCAAAGGGGGACTTTGCACCTTCATGAACTTTTCCTGTTGCATGTGGATAAAGTACTTCTCTGTTGCATGTGGATAAAGTGCTTCCATAAGGTCCACAAACCCATGATTGAGGACCTGGGCCATGGAGGTTAGTGACCTTGTAACAGATTTATTGCCTCTCCCCAGGTCCTTTGAACAACCTGTTTTTCTAGGTTCTCCCGGGCAATTGTGCTCAGAGGGCTGCTACGACTCTGATTCTTTTTATTTTGTGTGTGGTAGGAATTAAGGTCATGTGGGGTATTTGCATCATAGGAATTGTCAGGATCCTTATGCCAAGACCACCCCTCTTCTTTCACTCCTCTCTTTTTACTATTAGGAGACACCCTGTTTTCCAGAGCAAAGGCCCAGCAAGCAAGCTGTGCGCAGAGCTTGGCCTAACAACAATCCTTGGTGCTCACCCTCTGGATGATCTCAGCCATAGCAATACCCCAGAATTGTTTCAAGTCAGCACCACATGTTCTCTGAGCTTGGACAAGTACCTGGAGCGCTCATGTTCCAGTCATGAAGTCCTGCTATGAATACAACTTGTCATTCTTCTTGTACTCAGAGCTGCAGCTCACTGAATATTGAGATCTGCTTTACATTAAAGTGGGTCTCTTACTAAGGGGGCCCTGGAATATATGTCTAGTTTCCCTCCTCTGACATAATAAAGAAAGCATTTTTCTTATAACCACTGTTAGCTTTTTGGCTTTATTTTGTTTTGTTTTGTTTTATTTTATTTTTAAAGTTAACTGTGATTTTGATAATCTGTGTCAGCTCTCTGTTTTTTTGGGGTTTTTTTTAGAGTTAATGGCAGTTGTAGAGTTTCTATGGCTCTTTGGCCATTTGTTATCAGGGCTGACAGAGCTTGCAAGTACTGGACTGGTTAAGTTAGGAAAAGTTAGGTTAAGATGCTCCCCTTTCCTGCCCCATGTGCTGCTCTCTTTATAAGGCCTGCTTGCTGAAGGAGACTGCCCCTGATGGATTTTCTCATGGGTGGTTTCAAAGACCTCTGGATGAATTGTGATAAGACAAGGCCCGGTGGTATTGAGAACACCATGAGAGTTTCCCCTTAAGGGAAGCTGAAGTTTGTAGACTGTGCATGGAAACCATTATGACCAGATTAGGCCACATGGTTTTGAGACCATCAAGATAGTTTCCCCTTTAAGGAAGGCTGTAAGCTTACAGAATATACTCATTTAAAAACACTAACAGTAACACTGATTGCTGTGTATCCCAAATAATATGTTGTCTATTACCAGTTTGTTTTTTGTCTCCTTTGTAATAAACTCTCCAAAAATAATATTTTGTCCTGGCCCTTGCTAGGCAACTGGGCCAGCTTGAAGGAGACCATCTAAAATCATAGTAAAAGAACATCACTCTTGGAAGAGCCCTTTGAAACACATATCCCCCTATAGCAGGAGCACACCCTCCCCTCCAGCAGGAGCACCCCATCCCCTCCAGTGGGAACACCTCTTTCCCTCCAGCAGGAGCACCTCTTTCCCTCCAGCAGCGCATCCTTTCCCCTCCAGGAGGAGCACGCCTTCCCCTCCAGCAGAAGTACCTCCTCATCTCCAGTGGGAGCACCCCTTCCCTCCAGCAGGAACACCCCTCTGCTCCAAGGGGAACATCTCCTCTAGCAGAGCATCTTTTCCCCTCCAGTGGGAAGCACCCCTTCCCCTCTGGCAGAAGCACTCCCTCCTCTGCAACAGGAGCACCTCCTTCCTGTTGAATGGACTTGTGTCTCTCTGTTTCCCAAAGCTGTGCTGCCCTTACATGCACTCTCCTCTATTTTAGCACCCTTGCCTGAATTGTACATTTGCTGCCCCTTTCCCTTTCTCTTTCTCCTTCTTCCCCATTGCCTACAGTAAAGCTTTGCACTGACCTGACTCCTCTTGTTGGTTATTCTTACCACTTGAACTAATTTAAGGGATTGTTTCCCCCATGTCACTGACTGGCCTGCAGACCTCTATGTAGATGACATTAACCAACCATTGATAGCCACACCCACCCTGGGTGATTAAGGCACTGTGAGTCCAGGAGTAGAAAGCAGGCATGAATTGGGGAATCCCATGTCCTCCCAGTGTTGTAACCCCTATTTTGTGAACATTCCCTATCTTTCCCCATCATAGGAGACCTGCCTAGGAGACTTGCCCAAACCCAACAAAGCCTGCCTAGGCAACAAACCTGCCACCAGGAACCCCTAGTACCCCTCTTTTTGGTTAGCTCTCAGAATAGACTTGGGAACTTCCCAGTTGGGCAACAAACTGATTGCTGTGCAATGAGTTGTTAGGCAAGGAACTGATTGCTACCTTTTGGCTTCTGTATTTTCCCTGCTTGCATAGCAAATAAGTCGTGGTTTTCCCCCGGTAACAGTTATGTTGTGGCTTTTGTCTATATAAGCCCTGAGCACCCACTCCTTGGGGCTGCTTGATTTGGGTTATGATTACCCTTGGCAGTTACCAGCTATTAAACTCCACTTAAAAAGATTAATGGTCTCACTCACTCAGTTCTGGGTACAACACCAGAAGGGCCTCACTTGTGCCAGATGAGTATCACAAAACATACCTCTTCTCTGCTGGCAGTTTCCACCCTCTCATATTTGATGGTGCTCACTTCCAGGAAGCCTCTCCTGATCCTCGTGGCCCAAATGTCTCCTTCTAACCAATCTGCATTCACCATATAAAAGTTCATATTGGATTTATCTGTGCCTACTCCTTATCTCCCACTAGGCTATGAGCTTCCTGAGGGCAGGTAACAGAGACTAGGACTAGGTCTCTACCTCCAAACCTCAGGGGAATATAGAAGTAGAGAGGATTACAGAAACACATTCAGAGAGGTCATGGGACTTGCTGAGGTTCACCCTGATATATACATGTCACAAGCTGGACCAAAGTCCAGGGGGTTTCTTGTTCTTCACTTAAGCCTAATGTCATCAAGTCAGCCCCCAGAGCTCCTAGGTCTATGGGTAATCTTCCCAAATCACAGGAAATTGTGGAAACCTGCCACTGGAGAATGCCTTCTGAGGGATATTCACTGGGCACGTGAACCTTGGCTGGCAGAGGAGGGAGATGGCCAGAAGTAAGGCGGCTTGTCTGGAAGGCAAGAGAGACTCGCACACAAATCCCAGCTCTACTGTTATTGGCTACATGGTCTTGGCCAAGTTCCTCCTTTCCTGTGGTTCCCAGTTTCCTTTTCTGTAAAATGAGGAGTTTGGTCCAGATATTTTGTGAGAGCTCTTACAGCCCTCCATCTTTGAAAACTTCAAGTCTTTTCACATCCCCACCTCCACAAACTTGTACTATCCTCCACCAATCAAAATCCTGCTATGGGAAAACCATAGTATTCTAACCTTTTCTATAAGGACAGCACCAGACAACCAGGAAGTTCTGCAGGGAGCCTGGAATAGAGACTCCAAATCCTTCCGGTCTCGCTTTGTAGAGGGCTACCTTCAGAGCCCAGGAGGCTACAAGAAAGAGGTCCAGTAGGGACCCCATGAGGTCCATTTCCCCACCATTTGCTTGTGATTGGGGCTTCTCCTCAGGCTCTCGAGCTTCAGATATTATTCTGCCCACCTATTGGACTGGTGCCATTTCTGGAGATCTGCAGGGAGGAATGAAGGAGGACCTGGAACAGGATAGGTGTCTGATGCTTCTCACCCACATCCATCAGTCTATCAGTTTCTCCCTTCAGATAAAACATAGTCAAACCTGGAGCACATGAGGGGAGCCAAGCTTTGGATTGCGACCTCCATCACCACTCCCTTCAAAGACAGCCCACTTGGGACAGTTGGCAGTGGCTCTACTCCTCCTCTTCTCCCCAAGCCTAGCTCCTCTCCCCCATCTCCACCTCTTTTGGGTAAAGTGAGAAATGACTCCTTCAGGCTTGGAAGAGGTGAAGATAAAATAAATATAAGCTTATTACAGTGGGAGGTGTCTCCTAAAATAGGCACACCTATAGAAACAAAAGCAAGCCTTAGAAACCTATGCCCCAACCACAAATTCCCTCCCCTGTCTCCCCATTGGCTGGGTAATACAGGGCACACAGCTTTCCATTATGCATAATCTATTACATGGTTCCCCTTCATATGTTCTGCCTCCCGCTACATACATTGATTGACCATTAAACTGAATCTTTACTCCTTCCAGAATAAAGGGAGTTAATATTGAGGAGCTTATCACACAGGAGGATTCCAAGCAAGACTTAACTTTTACTCTGTTTAATGAACTTCTAGCCTCAAAACAAGATAAAACCAGTTGGATCTTGCTCTGCCGTTTATCTTCTGTGTGATACATAACTCCTGTGTTATGTCTCCCATTCTGCTGATTGTTATTCAGAATTGATGGAAACACATTTCTCCATTATATCTCTTAATTTCCTTTTTCTTCTGCTAAAAGAAAATCTAGTACTAATCTGTGTTGTTTGTGCCCCTGTTTAAATGTCTCCTCCATAACCAGAGGCAGGGAAATTCTCTTAGGTAAGCTGATTAGCCTGATGAGTGAAAATGTTTAACCAACATCCCCCACTCCTTTCTTCACAAGGTATTTATTTTCCTGCATTTGCTGCAAGTCAAAAGACTTTTTGGTATGTATGGAACCCCTAGTTTCATAAGTCTTGTATTATATTACTTCTGTGGAAACAAAGTTTTAATCATTCCTCCTTGAAGATAACAAGAGATGCAGAAATGGGGGCCAGAGCCTGGGCCACTTTTACACAGATATGGATAACCCTTACAGGCATAGCTAAAAGCCTCTCATAAATCCTGAGGAATGAAAGGCTCATGTCCACCTAAATGTTTGCTCATAAGGAAAACATCAGCCTTTGCCAGGTCCTGCCTTCTTTCCTTTCTTTCTCCCAAAAGGTAACCAGTCCCAGCCGACAACATGTCTGCTTTTCAGATAGGAAACGATTTGGTCTCATTCAGTCCTCACAAGTGACCTCAACCTATACAACACATGCGAGACTGCCACCCCCCTCCCAACACACACACACACACACACACACACATACACACACACACACACACACACACACACAAACACACACACACACCGCTCTGACTTATAGATAAATGAAGTGAGGGACTTCTAGGAAGCTACCAAGTCTCTACCCCACCAATGGGTCTAGGATATACTAAAGGACCTGGCATAGATGGGAATGGCTCTCCATGCCCTAGGCCTTCCTCTCACCTCCTCATCCCTGTCTAAGGTAGATGACCTCTAGGGGTCTAAATTATATCTTTAGGATTCTACTCTCCCCAATCACAGATCCTGTTGGCCCAGACCCTTGAAACCTCACAGGAACCTTGTATTTACTCCTTTGGTCACAAGTGACAATAGAAGAAAGATCACTAGAACAACAGAAATTAAGGAAAGTCAATGGAAGGAGGAAGCATTTACAGACCTAGTCCTAACCTGACAAGTTAGGCAGTTTCCCCTGCCCTGAACCTATGATCTCATTCCTCCTCTTGTTGATGTGGCCTTACTCAAATCAGATGTTAAGGAAATGCCAGTGTAGTTAGATAGGTTAAACCATTGTGTTGTATTTAAATTCCAGTGGACATTCTGACAGTGAGATAAAAGGCAAAGGACCTGAGTTCAAATTCCAACTTTGCCACTTACTGGCAGGGTGACTTTAACACTTTGGGGCCTTACTTTCTGTATTTCTAAATGGAGAGGGTGAAACTTTGGTCCTTTCAGTTCTAAAGCACATAACGTCAGTATCTGGAAACTTCTCACAGATAGTGTGAGGGTGGGGAAGGTAGAGTCTTAATCACGGCCATAAAAACAAATATGACAACATTAGGTAGTTGATGGCCTGTGGTGTG
>JAQQSU010012046.1:0-12019 GCA_028627135.1 Pseudochirops cupreus
CAAAATAGAACTTGAAAGAATTCATCAATCACCTCTTGAAAAAGATCCCCAAAAGAAAACTCCTAGGAATGTTATAACCAGGTTCTGGAGTCCCCAAATCAAGGAGAAAATATTACAAGCTGCCAAGAAGAAACAATTTGAATATTGTGGAAACACAATTAGGATAACCCTGGATCTAGCAGCTTCTACATTGAGGGATCAAAGGGCTTGGAATATGATATTCTGGAGATCAAGGGAGCTAGGATTAAAACCAAGAATCACCTACCCAGCAAAACTGAATATAATGTTGCAGGGGAAAATATGATCATTCAGTGAGGTGGGGGACTTTCAAACATCCTTGGTGAAAAAACCAGAACTGAATAGAAAATTTGGCATTCAAATACAAGAAGCATGAGAAGGTAAACTTGGAAAAGAATTCATAAGGAACTTATCAAAGTTGAACTATTTACATGCCAACATGGAAAAATGATAATTATAACTTTTTCTCAGTATGAGGATAATTTAAGGGAATATAAATGTATATATATGTATACATACACATATGTCTATATAGGAAGGTATATATGCATTTGAATACAAATGTGAGTGTGTGTATATATGTGTACATAGACAGAGGGTGCAGGATCAATTGAATAGAATGGGATAATATTTTAAAAGGTGAAATTGAGAGATGGGAGAGAAATAGTATGAGAGGAGACAGAGAGAGACAGAATGGGGTTAATCCTCTCATATGGAAGAGCCAAGGGATAATTGTTACAGTGGAGGGGAAGAACAGGAAGGCAAAAGGGAATGGGAATGGGTCAGCCTTACTCTCATTGAAGTTGGCTTAGGGAAGGAATGACATACACTGTAAACTGGATATCTTGGCCTCCAGGAGAGTAGGGGGAAAGGGGATAAGAGGTGGGAGGATGGAGGGGAGGGCATTTTGGGGGAGAGGGTTATTAGAAGCACACACTTTTGTAAAAGGACAGGGACAAAGTAGAAAATAGAAAAAGTGAAGGGGGGATGGAATAGGAAGGAGGGAAATATACAGGTACTGGTGTAGGGAGATCCCTCTTGCCCTATCAGAAAGTCAGAGGGGTGATGGGGGAGGATATAGGAGAGAGTTGATTGGGGGAGGGCGTATACAGTGGGATCACTGTTTTGGGGTGGTGGGTAGGGGAAAGATGGGGAGAAAATTTGTAAATCAAAATCTCATGGAAATGAATGATGTAAACTAAAAATAAAGAAAAGTTAAAAAAAAAGAAAGAAAGAAATACTGGCAACCAAAAAAAAGAAAAAAGAAAAACATGAATTTAAAAGAACTCTGAGGTACCATCTCATATATATAAGAAATGACAAATTCTGGAGGGTTTGAGAGAAAAAAGATACACTAATAAATTTTCAGTAGAGCTATGAACTGTTTCATCCATTCTGAAGAACATTTCAGAACTAGGCCTAGCTGTGACCTAGCAATGCCAATACTAGGTCTATACCCTCAAGAAGTTAAAGAAAAAAGAAGAGGACCAATATGTACAAAAATATTCATAGCAGCTCTTTTTGTGGTGGCAAAGAATTGAAAATTGAGGAAATGTTCATCAATTAAAGAATGACTGAACAAGTTGTGGTATATGATTTTTATGGAGTATTGTTGTGCTCTAAGAAGTGACAAGAGAGATAGTTGCAGAAAAACATGACAAAACCTACAGGAACTAATACAAAGTGAAGTGAGCAGACCAGATCTTTGTACACAGTAACAGCAATATTGTAATGATGATCAAGTGAAGGACTTAGCTGCTCTAGCCAATACAGTGATCCAAGGCAATTACAAAGGACTAATTATGAGAAAATGCTTTTCAGCTTGAGAGAGAGAAAATTTATGAACTCTGAATGCAAATGGAAGTATGATTTCTTCACTTTTTTATTCTTCTCGTTTTTTTAAATATGGCTAATATTGAAATATGTTTTATATGACATCACATGTATTATTCATATCATATATCTTGCCTTCTCAGTGGGTGAGTAATGGATGGGAGGGATGGTGAGAATTTGAAACTCAAAAGAAATTTTTAAGTGTTAAAATAATTTTTTAAGAGAAAGATTTGAATCAAATAGAAAAACTTCCTTATGATTATAGTCATTCAAATGTAGAGTTATTATGCTATCTTGGGAGGTAGTTCTATTTCATTGGAATTCACAAGGAAAGATTAGATGATCACTTTTCAGATACATGGAGAGAGGATTCTTCTTAGGACTATTTTGCTATTTGACTTCTGAGGTCCCTTTCAATTCTGAAATTCTGGGATTTTAAGATATCCTAGACACAGTTGGAAATATGAGTCTAAAGTTCTTGGAGTCTACACACATACATGTTTGAGTATTATTTGCATGTATTACTGCAGATATTTGGAGTAGATAAGATCATGTAGGATGGTGAGTACAGAGAAAAATGGGTAGAGAACCATAGGCAAAACCTTTAAGGGACAAACACTCTCAAGGGGCAAGAGAATATTATAAACCATCAAAATGGAGGAGAATTGTCGAAACCTAAAGTATAAAAAAAATGAGGTTGTCTTATAATAAATAAAGGCCATTGAACTTAGTGATAAAATCACAATTCGTTATCTTAAAGAGAACTGTTTCATTAATGGAGAGAATAGAAGCCATATTTCATGGGTTGAAATGTAAATGATGAGGAGTAGTTGTGGTGAGTTAAGATTGCTTTCTAGAAGCTTGACACTGAAAGGTGGAAAAAGAGGTAGAGGGAGTGGCAGAATTGAAGGAGGGTTTCACTGTTGTTGCTGTACTTTAAAGCTACACCAAACTAATTGTGGTTTTATGATGAAGGCAAGGGTCCAGAAGAAAAGGAGAAATTGAAAATATCTTAGTGAGAGAGAGTGACTGAGTGAACAATGTCACAGCCTAGAATGAAGAGCTTGTGTGTGTGTGTGTGTGTATGTGTGTGTGTGTGTGTATGTGTGAGATTTTTAACGTCAATGGAGAAAAACTACGTCCTTTCCAAAGATATTTCTTCGTTCTACTGTGTGGACTGTAGTATTTGATAGATAAGACCATTTTATTCAAATGGTTTTGTTATTTTATAAAGTATCATATGCTCATAGATTTTAAAATGAAGGGGATCTTAGAAGAAATCTAACCCCTTCCTTTTATAGGTGAAAAATCTGAAGTTCAGAGAGATTAAGTTATTTGAACAAAGTCATACAGATAAGACCTGGGATTCAAACCCACATCCTCTGACTCAAATCTAAAGCTTTTTGCATTGCATCATACTTCTGTCTGGTTAAACAGCAACTTAATGAGACACACCCAACAGTGCTGATATATTTTCAACAGGTTAATCTATAATGATTATGAGGAATGGCATGATATTAGTTATCTGTAACTGCTTTGTGCATACAAAGCATATCTGTGCACCAGGCTCCCACCTATACTACACTTAACTAACCAAATGTGGATTAATTGTTTAACTAGACTTTAAAGCATTTCATATTCTTTTTCATATTAATTTTTATGGAATTGACTAATTTTGGTGAATTTTATATCTTTCAAAAGAGTGTCAAAATGAAGCTTACTTTTAATTCATGGGTTATTTGACCATTTTTATACAAAATGCTAGCCAACAAAAGTTTTCAAACGGAACATCTGATACTGAAAAGATGAGTTGTTTGTGTCTCAGATCCATTGGGTACATGAAGGTAATTTCCTCATGTAGCCTTTCATAAAAATTTAAAGGAGGGTTTCAATGTAGTTGATCTGCACTTTAAAGCTGCACCAAACTGACTGTGGTTTTATGATGAAGGTAAGGGTCCAGAAGAAAAGGAGAAATTGAAAATATCTTAGTGAGAGAAAGTGACAATGAACAATGTCACAGCATAGAATGAAGAGCTTGTGTGTGTGTGTGTGTGTGTGTGCATGTGTGTGTGTGTGTGTGTGTGTGTGATTTTTAACATCAATGGAGAAAAACTACATCCTTTCCAATCAAAGATATTTCTTCACTCTACTGTATGGACTATAGTATTTGATAGATAAGAATAATTCTAGGTATTTTAATGCTTTATTTAATCATTTCCCTTAAGAAAGTGGTTCTCAACTTTCCTAAAGCCATGACACTTTAATAAAGTTCCTCATGCTGTGGTGACCACCAACCACAAAATTGTTTTTGTTGCTACTTCATAACTGTAATTTTGCTACTGTTATGAATCTATCTGATATGCAGGATATATTTTCATTGTTACAAATTGAACATAACCCACAGGTTGAGAACCGCTACCTTAAGAAAATATTAAAATATCCTTCCACAATGTCAAGAGATGGAATCCCCAGTCATTAAGAGACTACATGGCATAGTAGAAAGAACAAAGAATTTGGAATCAAAAAATGAGGGTTGTCTGTCATACCTACTCTCTGTGTAATAGTGTGGAAATCACTCTACCTTACTGGACCTCAGTTTCCTTATCTGTGAAAACAAGGGAGGTTCTACTCTATGACCCCTTATGTCCTTTCCAGATCTAAATCTAGGATCCTATTACCTTATAAGCAGATAAATATGTATCAAAGTAAATCCACAAATATTTGAGTGGATAATCTGCATGTAAGTGTTGCTATCTAGGTTCTTACTCTGCCTTATTCTAGTTATACATACTTCTGTAGACCCTAATCTTATATAAAACAATGGCTCATCTTGTGAGACATCTGTCAGGCGAGGGAAGAGTCCTTAATTTTTTTATAGGAACCGGTGGAGTTCCTTTAGTTTGAACCAGAGAATTATCTGGAGCTTGAAATTAGGGTAAGATTTCAACATAAATACAGGCAGTGGATTATAGAGTTGGATACTAACCTCCATCTGTTCATGTATCCAGTCCAGGAAAGAAGTGATCCGAGTGTAGACTCCCGGTTTATTTACATCAGCACAACCAATTCCAAAGCTGGTGGCCCCCACCAACTTCCAGATCTTCATTTCTTCACAAACTAAAGGTCCTCCACTATCACCCTTAAGGTGAAAACAAAATGAAACAAATATCAATCAACATGAGTTCTATAAAATTAGCCTCATATATTGGGTCACATTGTTGACTGAACTTAGGTAATCAAATAGCAAGGGATGAACGTTTCAAGCCTTAGAGGCCATCTCATAAATTTTAGCTAACCTATTAAAGGTGGCCCTTTCATCTATTACAGGACATCTCAGATGAGGAGATGGCCATCAGTAGGACAATGAACTCAAGCCATGATCCAGAGTGCTCTGGATTTGAGGGAGTTGGACATTGCAGAGCCAAAGTAAGACTGAAATGATTGCTTAGCAGTCATAAAAAGTGTTTCATACTTTTATGCTTTAAGTCTTACCTACTCAAGAGAGTATAATAGTTTGCTACTGTTCTTTATTTGTCTGTCAAATGTGTTTTTGTGTTTCTTTTGTTATGCATTTCTTTTATATGGAAGAAATAGCTCTCAACTTTACTGAAGTTGTGCACTGAGTATCCCTCTTTTGAAGGAACCCTAGAGATGAACCAAACATAAAATTTATGTGTTTAGTTTAAAATATATGTGTCCACACTGGATGGAAGGGGGGGGGGGGCTGAGTAGGGGGAATGTGCTAGGAAAGAGCATAATCCTTCTCTTTAGAAGCCAAACTTTTCCCAACACTGAACTTAGTCCAGAAAGACTAAGAGCTGAGAGAGGTTTCATTTTGAAGAGGGAGAGAGCAGGAACCCAAGTTCCCTGGCCCCAGAAATAATTATGTGTATTGTTATACATAAATACATTTATACTTAGAAATACGAAATAACAAGACCTTTTCCACATGTGAAGATCTTTGTGTGTTGGAACTTTATTTCCTCCCAACCTTATAGAATCTGAGTTGGCATGATACATAGATAAGGCCAAAGGGAAAAAGTAGTAAGCCCCTCTATCAGAGGTCTTTGATCCTTATTTTGAGAAAATAATTCAAAGCTCCTTGCTCTGGCCAAAAAAAAATTAAGACACAATTCCTTGGGAAAGTTAATAACTAATTACATACCTATTATTCTGAATGCCTGTATAATTTTAATTGTTTCCTATTTTCACCTCTGGAATCAGAAGAGAACCAGGTCTCCTAATTATCCCCAATTATAACCTCATTTATATGTTCACCTAGACACAAACAACTCCATAGCACCTGGGATTGCAGATAAACCTTTTACATATCCCTTGTTAACCTACCTTGAATAAACTGGAAAGCATTCCAATTCCATGTCTTCATGCACCCTCTACTACTTACTGAGCTCAAAGACACTAAACCACAGAACTGTAAGTAAGGGTAACAAACAGCAGCTTACTCCTCACCAGTCTTGGAACCTCCTCCAAAAGGAATAAAGGAATTTTAACACATAGTAGACATGGAACTTTTCCTTTACAAAAAGAAGAATGTAGGAAGCTATCTTGATAGTTGACACAGGGTTATGCTGGAGTCAGTTTTATAGTGGCTCTCGACAGTTGATAGTTAAGTTTTTAGAGAGAGCATATATATACCTTGTAAAAGAACAAATGCTAAAAATCAAGCTCAATTCATTGTTTGGTTGATTTTCTAGATTGGAGTCAACAAACTGTGGCCCCAGGACCAAATCTGTCCCACCTCCAATTTTTGTCAACTTTCTTTATGACCCTTGAGTTCAGAATAATTTTTGCATTTTTAAATACAAAAACATTTTATTTAAAAATGTAAAAACACTATTCTTAGCTTACCAGCTCTACAGAATAGGCAGTGACCTAGATTTGGAGAACTACAGAATCCCAGACCCATTTCCAGCCAGAAATAAGGAATAACTTTTAATAAATTTCATTTGAACTCCTGTCTTGAATGTGGACTTTTTTTTTTCATTCATCTGACATGGATTGTAAGATACCACAAAATAACTCATTTGGGGTGCTCTTTAGCACCAAATGTAGAAATTGAAATGGGTGGTAGAAACCAACAGTATCATTTCCAAAATTCTTCAAACACTGAAAACTAACATTTCTTCAATGAATGTCCCTAATTGACATATATACCAAGAAAATCAAGCAAAACCCTCTCAAATTTTTCTTTGGTCATTTGGGACCTTTTGATTATCCATAAAATGAATAATTGTAGGAAATGTAAATAATATTGAAATTTGGCATAGTGTATAGTACATATGCACTTTTGCTTAATTAGACCCAGCCAAGCTTTATTTTACTCTCTTGGTGTTTTAAAGTTCTATGAATAAGTTTTCGTGAAGACTCCTTACCTGACAGCTGTCCACACCACCCTTTAAGTAGCCTGCACAGAGCATTGAAGGAGCGATGATTCCACCATACACATCCTTATGATTACAAATTTTGTTTGAAATTAAAGGAACTGCAGCATGGTTCAAGACTGGTGAGGCATCTCCTATTTCAAAATATGTATTGGTATATGTCAGTAGAGGCAAATTTCCCCTTCTCACAAGCTAAATTAAGCTAACTGGTTGTTTTGTTCAATAGGTTAGATTAAATATGATGCATATCACAGAGAGAAAAATCTGAGTAGGGAAACAATATATTTTAGATCAAAATAATATTGAGCAAGCAGAAAATCTTTTGAACTAGTCAACTTCCATGTAATCAATGTAGGCATGTTTGGTTTTATGTAATAGAAATGCTTCGCAGAAATGATACATATATTTTTATTAACCAAGTTATACTTCTTATTAAAAGAAACTTTGATGAATATTTTCATAAAATGAAAAATGAATCCCTAACTTATCTCTTTTTTTACAAATTCATATTTCACTATAACACATTTCCCTAAGTCAAGAAAGCTTCAACATATAATACAATATGCCATCCACTTCTACCCTAAAAATAATAGTAACAATAATAATCATGAACACAAAAAGGGAGTGGTTCATGCAATTCTTTTTGGGTATACTTCAGAATCTGCACCTCTATTGTATTTGAAATTACCACCAATGCACATAGATAGGAAAGGTGGAAATTTTACACTGTCAGGTGAAACAAATTAATCTCATTTTTAAAAGGGTTATAAGCTTGCCAACAAACTGGTTTCTTGAGATCTTTAAAAAAATAAAACCTGATTGTCCAGTTCCTTGGAAAGAATAGCTCATAAACCTATTTCATAATAATCTTAACAGGTTAATCTGAGGAGGAAAGAATATTCACTCCATCTACAAAAATATATTGAAAGATTTAAGGTGATATGAACTGACATCTTCAAGAACATGATACTTTTAGTGATTAACGCCTGGGACAGGCCAAAGTCAAGCTGAATTGAGTGTAGCTAATGCTGTATTTCCACACAACATCTTAAGAGAAAATGTTAACACATAGAAAAGATTTTCATAGTACAAAGTGCTTAGTAAGCATTTGGTAGCTACTTGTTGATTGACTGATGATTGTACGGCATCGCATTTCTCTGTACGCTGCACAAGCAATGGTGTGGTCATTTTCAGAGTATTTGGGGACATAATCCTAACTGTCCTCAGAAAACTGAGAAGGAGGAAAAGAAAGAGCCTTTTCTTATGGAGGAGAAATTTGATTTCTTCCTCTTGAGCTAAAAGTAGCAATCAAATCCAGAATTTCTTATAAATAGGATACTAGAACCTCAAATTTTTCAGAGGAAGAGAAATAGAATACACTTGAGAATGAAATTCTGTTCACACAAAAATTCGGAAGAAGAAAAGAGGAATTGTCTGAATTGATGACACAGATGGACAAGCATAGTAACTAAATCAGATGCACAATCTAGGGCAATAGAAACAACTAGCTCAGGAACTAAGCTGATCACAAATTTTTAAAATATTAAAACCATAAACACAGAACAAATATAAATACTTTACGACATATAGATACTGGATTCCAGCTTTTTGTACTGATCCTGATAGATGTTAGCTACATGTGAGGTCCAACTAGCACCTAGCCAAGTCTTTCTAGGACAAAATATTGACCATAAACAGCCCATTGTTGTCTCTCCCCTCACCTCAAGAACACATTTTTTCCCTTATAATCAAAAGTATACAAGCTTCTCAGACGTATTTTACAAATTCACCAGTTATGAATACCTAAAATAGAAATGTATATCCGGATTGGTTCCTAGTGGTTACGTCTAGGAATTTAGTCACTCTTCAGCCCAGCCCAGCCCCTTTGAAAGGAAAGACCTGATGTGACCAGTTTGCATGAAAATGGGACTCATTAATCAACATGTATTTTTAAAAGTGGAGGAATACAATGGAGTAGCACAGGGCTGAAAGAATAACAATAGGAATTTTGAAGCTCATAACTAACTGAGATTGCAATAAAAATTAAAAGTTAAAAAAAAAGGAGGCTGAGAAGGAATTTATCATAAGCTATGAAAGCGAATGTCAAAAAAATTACAGGACCAAAACTTGAGATAGATAGGAGTCTGATGACAAGTGATAAAGACATCAGAACTACTCCGCTCTGAGGGATTGGTTGGTGGTTGTCCTTCATCCTCAAAGAGGATCAAAATGATATCACTATGTTGGAGTCAAGGTACAGTGTGCCCCACTGTGATGGATCAGACCAATCTGAACTTGAAAGGCTCTACCACAAGTCAGGCACAAACAGTCAATATGAATATTTGGAGTAGAGATGGCTCTAAAATTGTGCACCTCATGTTTCTTTTGAACTACTACACTTATGCTTCATTCATAGAACACAGCATCTTCTTTGATGAGGTCACACCATGCTGGGTGATCTTGTGCCTGTGTCTCCCATGCCTCCCAATCAGTGCCAAAGTTCTTCAGAGAGAACTAGGGAATGTCCTTGTATCACTTCTCTTCATCTCCATGTGAGTGTTTTCCTTATGTGAGTTCCTCAGAAATAAGTCTTTTAAGCAAACAAAAAAGTGTCCAGCCCATTGGAGTAGCATCCTCTATGGTAAAGTCTGATTGCTTGGCAGATCAGCAAGAAAAAGGAGCTATCTGGCCAGGTGATCATCAGAATCTTCCTAAGACAATTCAAATGACAACACCTCTATTTCCTAGCATGGTGCTGGTATACCATCCAGATTTTGTAGACATACAAAAATGAGGTCAGGACAACAGCTCTGTAGACCTTCACTTTGGTAGTCAGTCTAATGCCTCTTCTGTCTCACACTTTCCTTTGGAGCCTCTCAAATACTGTTAGCTCTGGCAATGCATGCATTAACCTCATTGTCTATGGGTACATCCCTAGAAAGTATACTACCAAAGTAAGTGAACTTATCCACAACATTCAAAATTTCTCCATTTGCTGTAACCAATGATTCCATGTCTGGATGATGCAGTGCTGGCTGGGGGAGAACCTCTGTTTTTTGGTGTTAATTGTTAGGCCGAAATTAATACAACCAGCAGAGAACTGACCTATCCTCTGTTATATCTCTACCTCAGAGACTGCATTGAGTGCACAGTCATCTGCAAACAAAAAGTTATGCACTGTATCTCTTTCCACTTTGACCTTGGCTTGTAGATTTTTCAAGTTAAATAGTTTGCCATCAGTATGGTAGCTGACTTGATGCTGTTTTCATCTTGTTAACGGCATCTGACAACATCATAGAAAACATCATGCTAAAAAGCTTGGGGGCAAGCATACAGCCCTGTTTAATTCCATTGGTCACTGAGAAAGTGAAAGAGCATTGTCCATTATCCAGAACCTGGGCAAGCATGCCTTCAGGAAACTTATGTAGAAAACAAATGAACTTTGCCAGGCAACCAAATTTTTCCATAATTTTCCACAAGCCCTCATGACTAACAGTGTCAAAGGCCTTTGTCAGATCTACGAACATGGTGTACAGACCTCTGTTCTGCTCCTGGCATTTCTTCTGAAGCTGCCAAGCAGCAAACACCATGCTAACCATTACTCAGTCCTTTCTGAAGCCTCATTGGCTCTTGAGTAGATGTCCATCTTCCAGGTGAAGGATCAGTCTATTAAGGAGGACGTTGGTGAGAATCTTGCCAGCAATGACTAAGAGAAAGATCTTTATTAAGAAGGACAATGGAGGCATCCTTGAACTCCTCTTGCTATATAATACAGAAGATTCCAGTCAACTTTTATATTAGCAGCGGATCCCCTGCCTTGTAAATCTCAGTTAGAATAAAATCAATACCAGGTGCTTTGCCACATGAGAGAAGCCTAATGACATTTAAAACATTTTCTTCTCTTGGAAATTCAAGTAAAGACTGATTGACTTCAACCTGAGGTATACGGTTAGTGATTTCAGCATTGATTGATGATGGTTGGTTGAAAACACTATGGAAGTGCTCAGCCCATCTCTCCAAGATCATGTTTTTCTCACTAATCAAAGTAGCTCCATCAGCACTGAATAATTCAGATGCACCAGAGATTTGGGGACCATATATAGCCTTCAAGGCATCATAAAAGAGCTTTTGAACTGTTGCTTTCAGCATAGAAGTGAATTTCATTTGCCTTCTCACTGAGCCAAGAATCCTGCATCTCTCCAAGTTTTACTTGCTCTTTACTTTTGATAGACTTAAACACTGGCTTCTTAGAGATGAACAAACTAACCTGCTGGCAAATCATATGGAGTTACAATATTTGACAAAACTGCAGTGATAACTGCAGTGAAAACCAGCTATCAATCTGAGAGAAATTTGACTTAGAAAAATATCCAAAATTGTATACCCAGGAAACTACCAAATGGATGCATAATCTAGATTTTAAAGATCATATAGAGAAGGGGAGAGAAAAGGAGGGAACTTTTTTTTACCTTTCAGATCTATTGACAAGGAACCATTCATGATCAAATCCCTATAAAGATAATTATAGAAAATAAAGTAGTGAGGTTTTATTATATAACATTGATTTTATATAATCAAGAAACTCAATACAGCTAAGATTAATAGAAAAAGTTAACTAATGGAGGGACTTTACATGAAAATACTGCTTTTATTTCATATATGTCTATGAAATTTATTCTAATTTATAAGAATAAAAACTATTAAATAATTAATGAATGGATATGAGCAGATAGCTCTCAAGAAAAGAAATCTAAGCCATGTAGATA
>JAQQSU010012047.1:0-12019 GCA_028627135.1 Pseudochirops cupreus
TACTGCTTTGTAAAAGGCTTTCTTCGTAAAACCCTACTCTCCTGTGGGTATGCTTTCACAAGTGCTATTCTCATTTTACAGATAGGGAAACAGACTTAAGTGACTTGGCCACAGTTATATTGTTAGAACTATTACTCAAGCCTAGGTCTGTCCTGACTATAAACCTGGTACCCCTCTGTTACATATATGTCTCTGTGTATCTCTAAATTTCTTTGTGCCTATATAAGTTGCTCTAGATTTAAAACCAAATACTAGTGTGGATATATCAGTGACAGTTGTTATTTCAGAATCCGTTGTAAAAACAAATAAAGTTCCTAAAATAAGTTTCTTCATTTTCACTGGAATGAGATCTCTTCCAACTTTCCTGTATTGATAGTCTTCTAGTAAGAACAGCTTTTCGGTATCCTTATTCAAAATAGGAGATCCTTTTTGAAAGTACATAATTATTTTCCAAGGATAGAAATTTATTTTTGTTATTCAGCTAAAAAAGGAAAATGTAGGTGATCAGTGAGGTTTGTGCTGAAGATGAAATAAAACTTATTGATAATTTTAATGTCTTTAGTTACTCCTTTGCAGAGGGAATGGTAAATTTAAAAGCAGTTTTGAAACAATAGTTTTGCTAGTGGTTACAGAGCCATGGAATTTATCGTATGCTGCTAACATAACGTTTTTTCTGTGTCTATTCAGGAGGCCCTAGAAAATCGTTTGGAAAGGATTAATAGAGAACTGGGTCCAATTCGCATGACACTGAAGAGGTTTCATGTTTTGCACTCCTCTGCAAATCTCTGAGATTTGTAGCTATTAAATTTTGAGACATTTTTCTTTGCACTAATGTATAATTATGCACTCAGAAAATGCAGATCATTTTATATAGTTTGTAAATCTTAAACAGTAGTTTTAAAATCATGCTATTTACACTTAATATTTTATATTTCAAGTAGCCAACATAAATTTCAAAGCTATTTTTGTTATGCTCAGGAATCTCTTAATTGTATATTTTACTATTTAAGAAGTTTTATTTTTAAATGGTGTATGTCTCCAATTTATAAGGATAAGGAAGAATGAACAGGGAGGCTTTCTGTTTTCTAAAAACAAAGTGTTATCCTTTTCAAATGAACTTTGCACACCATTTTTCTAGACATATATTGTAAATATGAACTTTGGGATGTTTTTGTATAAGTACTTAGCAGCACCTAGCTTTTCAGAACAATCGAAGCTTAATGCAAAAAAGTATTTCAGTGTAACGTTGTGTTTAGTTGAAAAAATTTTGATGCGAATTCTATTTCAAATACAGGTGTGAGAAAATGACCAGCTACTTATCTCTTGGTAGATTAGAAAATGGTTAAGTAGTTTTAAAAATGAATAATATAAGAATAACTGTCCTTTTTTCCCTCTAAAATATATTCTTTGTAAGGAAGTAATGAGAGAGATTCAATTTTTTATTTTGCTCATAGCAGTGCTTGAAAATTGTAACGACTATTTACTACATAGAGGAGAAGCCTGGGCCCATAGAAATACCTTGTATTGACTAGACTGTCCTTTGTTTTAGTGATATTCTTGGGGTCCCTTTGTTGAGTGGGAGGTTTTGCTGACTTCCCCTGGAAGTTTTACTGACTTCCCCAGTCCTGGAAATGTGCTTTGTGTACCACACCTAAAAATTCCTTGCCACTGCTTGAAAGTGATTAACTAATGGTAGTAGGTCTGATGTGGTGGTGACTTGTAACTGATCAGCTGTTAGCAGAGGGTGGTGGCAAATGATAGCCCTCCAGGTGCCCCTGCTTCCATACAGCAGGCACTAGTGAAAGCACCAGTCTCAACTGGGCCTTCATTCACAGCCATCCTCAGTGCTGGGCATATGACAGACCAAGTGTGTAGACAAAGCTTAGTGTCTTCCCATCTGCTCTGGCAGAGGGCACCATCTGACTGCTCTTGACAGAACTTGGCTGTCAATAGTAATAGACAAGGAAGAGCCTCTGCTCTTGAGGCAGTGATCATTTGAGGTCTAATGAGACCATTATTCAAGCTCTCTGTACCTTTAAGAGCATCCAGCTTTTAGAATTAATATATAGTCCTACCAGAAAGTTCAGGTTTTAGATTTTCTTTAGCCTTTTTTTCTCATGTAGTTATTGACAATTTGTAATTTTATTGAATCACTTCAGACTCAGGATATGGAAAGACACACACACACACACACAAACACACACAAGCATGCATGCACGCACTTGGGGGTAGAGGGTTGGGAGATGGGTGGAGAGATCTTGGATCAGGGTTCCAAGCCAATATGAAGGAATTCTGTCCTGGAAACAGTATGCCTGATTGCTATCATTTTTGCCTGTATCAGTGACTTACTCTCAGTATCCTTCCTCCTTTTCACCCCCAACAAAGTATTTAAGAGACAGAAATCAGAATTCACCTCCCTTATCAGTAGGAATCAAGTGCCTTTATTTTTCTTTATTCAAGTGTTTTCTTTATTTAGGCTCCTTTTACCTCCTAGTAAGAGATAAAAGAAAGGAAGAGATCATTTCATCCATCATGTAAAAAATCTAGTGAAAGGATTGGCCTTACTATTGATATTTCTGGTCTATGATATTTTCCCACATATAGAAGTGTTTAAAAAAAAAAGATTGATCCTCTGGAAACTATAAAGAAGATACATTACATCCTACTTTTCAACTACATTTTAAAGAAGAAAGTTAACAAAGCAGAAGAGATTATGGTTTTATCTTGTCCAGTATTTATCTCCTAAGTAGCCAATATTGGATTATCCCAAGAATGATATTAAAATTCTCCAGTGAATACACTTTGCTATATTTGTCTTCTGGAAAAGATATACTTTGTTTTGAATAGCGTGACTGATTAGAACAACAGACGTTTGTACTTGTTTATACACAACAAAGAAAAAAATGAAGATTAAAGAAAGAATCTCCATCTTTGGTGACTGATTTCCTCAGTGTGGTTCCTGCCTCCAGCAGGGCAGATCAGACCACATCTACCCCTATAAATACCCCAGGGAGATCTCCGCCCAACCTGGAGGAGCTTTTCTCTGAGTCTTAACATTCTGTAATATTGATGAAGCAAGTGACTTGTCCATCTGCTGTCTCTTGCTCTTGCTACATGACTTGACCACGATTGCATTGCCTATCACAGATCTCTTTGGTGATATCTTTTATGCTGCTTCTTGTGGACAGTTTGCCATATATTAACATATATTTATGTCCATCATACATCTCTTCATTGCCTTTTGAGTAACTTGCATTTTCTGATTCATGGGGTTGATAGATTTTGATCTGGAAGGGACTTGTAGGTCAGTTGTCCAAACCTGGCATTTTATAGATAAGGAAAGGGAGGCCCAGAGATGTTAAGTAGTTTGGCCAAGGTCACACGGGTAGTAAGTGACAGACCCAGGATGTGAACCCAAGTCAGCTGCCTCCAGATCTAGCGTACTTTCTACTGCACTGTGCTGCATTCTTTTTGCTGTCTTCCCTAATTTCAGATCTTCTGAGAACCAGCCCTTCAAAATCATGCTACTGCCATCACGGACCTGCTCTGTGGTTCTCGTCTTTTTTTCTGTTAGTGCCACTTCTCTTTCCTCATGCAACATATTGGGAACGGTGATGTTAGAATCCAGATATGGTGATGCCAGTGTTAATAGAAAAAAATTGTCATAGAAATCTTGATAGTTTTTTCCCCATTTTTTATCCCTCCTGGTTTCATGCTTTGAGGATGATCTGGCTTAACTGGTTGTCATGCCATACTATCTACAAACTCATTTTTTTACTTCACTGCTTTTTGCTAGTTCAGGGAATATGATGGCTCATCTTACATTCTCTGTAAGGTTTTGCAAATGAGTTTTATGTTTTGAACTGCTGTTGCTCTAGGCTGCCATGTTTCTGTGCCTGATAAGGAAAGCAAGTGTTGCATTTTGGCTTCATTGTGGTGATTGCTTTATATCAGTTAAAATTCATAGAAAATGATGATACCTCTTGTTGGTGTCTGTTCCTTTATCTATTTCACATTTTTTCCCTGAGTGTAATCTAGTTAAATGTCGGGTTAGAGTTATTATAGTTGCATATTATAGCTTCTCTCTTTATCCTTATTTGTAAAGCTTAAGCACAGTGCTTGACACATAGTAAGCGCCTATGTATTAGCTAGTATTAGCTATTATTATTAGACTTTAGATTTCATGTTGATTCTCTAATAAGTCAGTAGTCTTACTACACAGGCAGCTGGTTTGGAAATGACTCCCACATTTGTAATTAGTTATTTCCTGCCTTTTAAAGATATAGCCAGTTTAATTTTTGTGTATGTGGTGTTTGGTACTTGGCATGTCCGGTGCCTTTCAGCTCTCGGTCTTCCTGAAGGAATTAGTTCATTATATGGGAACCCTTGGTCCCTTTTGCTTCTTAATCTGTGCTATATTTTCCTAAAAAAAAGTTTTGTAAGCTTAGAGCAGTTGCTTGGCATGTAGTAAGTGCTTATATGTTAGCTAGTATTAGCTGTTATTATTACTACACATCAGTTTCATGTTGATTTCAATATTTGCACTAAGAAGTCAGTAGTCATACTGCACAGACAGCTGATTTGGAAATGACTCTCACATTTGTAACTAGTCATTTCCTGTCTTTTTAAAGATATAGTCAGTTTCATTTTTGTGTATGTGGTGTTTGGTGCTTGTCATGTCCAGTGCCTTCCAAATTTCTCTCTTCCTGAAGAAAATATTCCATTACACGAGGCTTCTTAGGGAGGTCCCTCTTTTTTCTTAATTCTGTGCTATATTTTCCTTAAAATGTTTTGCTCTTTATGCCTACTTTTGTACTGAAATCAGCAAGTATTAGACTCTACATCAGTCTGATTTGGAGGATCTTATCAAAGTCTTTCTAGAACTTCTCTACCTCCTTATTTCCTCTGCATCTGCTAGCACATAAGCTACAGTTTTCTTCATGTGATCTTTTTGCTTATGCTCATCAAGAATACTACCCATAATCAATGAAATAGCTCTTCTTGTCTTGGAATGCAGGAGAAAACCAACTCCTGTATCTCCCTCTCCAAGATGAGCCAAACTTCCATTTTGGTACAGCTGGCTTCCTTTGTGTCAGTATCCACAAGATTGGTTTTCTCCAGCATTCCAAGATGTGGATGCTTTCATTGGTCAAGGGTCTGACATTTAAGAGTCTGTAGTCATTGTGGATAGTGTAAAATAGGTGGGGTTTGGGGAGATTTTTTGCACTCTACCACTATCCACCACTACCGCTCTACCACTATCACTGTAGCAGTAGAAAAGGCTTTCACAACACTGAGGGCCATTTTGTATTCTGTTTCTTGGGTTGCCATGTCCACAGAGTTCATGCCATAATTTCCAGAATTTCTGTACTTTGGGCAGAGCCTGGAGGACCCCTTGTTGGGGATATTATAGTGGGGATTTCCTTTCGTGACTGGGTCGATGGCCACTAAACTCATTTCCAACTTGAAAATTCTGTGATACTTAGCTAGGTCGACACAGTTCATTACAGGTTCCATACCTGAAACTTTTCCAGAATGGTATAACTTTTCAGAGCTTGTGTGCTACCTTCTGTATAATCTGTAAGAACCCAGGGTTCTACGCATGCTATGTTAAAAAAAAAACCAACAAAAAACCCAACTTCTGTGGAGATCTTTTATCTGTGTACCTTGCACAAAAGGGAAAACCAGAAAAGGTCTCCCTATCAATTTGTCTTCCTTTGCTACGTTTTATACCCTGTAAGAGGTTTCAGCCAGCGGGAACAGACTTATTTAAAAGCTCTGCATCTAAGTCCAAAGAGGCCCAACCTGACCTCTGGGTGGTCTTTCATTTTCCAGTTCTCTGTATTATCTATAAGTTGCTGGTCTTTGGCCAGGGCTGCTTTTTTATGCAAATATGGAGAGTTCACGGATTGCTGGTGCCCAGTAGAAATCTTCCCCACCCACATCTGGTGCCCCTAGCATGAACTTGCAAAGCATTTTTTTCTTACAAACTAATAACACTGTTTAGTACTACAGACTTTTGTGCGCTGGTTGGATAATTTAACCAGTATACATTGGTTCTAGAAGAAAATGAATTCTAAACTCTGGACGACAAACTTTAAGAAAGAAATATACTTGATGGTTGAAGACTGTATAAGCTTTGTCTACACACACACACACACACACACACACACACACACACACGCATGCATGCATGCATTTCCTCACTCTGCTGCTTTGTGCCTGGCACACAGTAGGTGCTTAATAAATGCTTCTTGGTTGATTGAAAGTACCAGGAAAAATTATCTTGAAGAACACAGTTACTACCTTGATTCTGCACAAAGTTAGTAAATTTTAACCTATTTGAAATAAAAAATAGATGCAGGACAACTTTTTCAAAGAATATAGCCAAAATATTTTTCAATAATAATTTTTTAAACAAATTCCATCAAAATACACCCCTTTGAGAAATGTTAAATGTACATAGGAACACACAAAGGGAATTCTTTATACTTAAAACGACATTTCTATTTATCCTTTTGAGTATTAGAAAGCTTTAACATCAGCACTGTAAAATTATTGTTTTAATAATTATGTATATGATTTATAGTCTAGAAAAGCAGTGCAGGCTTTGCTGGAAGTTTTAATTTTGAAGCACTTATATTCTTGTAAAATGTACTTAAAATGTTTTGCCTCCTAAAGAAGTTTCTTAAAGACAACACAAGCAAATGTCACTAATTCTTTATATGCTGCAGGTCTTTCAGAAGCTTTATAAAAATAAAATGCAAACCTATTTACTGTTTTGAGTGAATGGGTATTGTTATCAGGCCTACCCACCCATTTGGTCATCACTGATTGATTATACTGCAGAGAAGTTGCTAGAAAGATTCTCATCTTTTCATGACTAGTAGCCTAGCTTGACTGGAGATTCAAATGTAGGAGAACTGCTGAGGTCTCCTATTACTATTACTCTCGAGTTTGGGTTGCTTTTAAAAGAAATGGTTTTTTTTTTTTCAGCCTTACCATTTGATGTTTCACTCAAGTCTGAGGAATCTAATCACAATTTTTGAATTTGCTAAATTACCTGTTGTAATCTCTTGACCTTCCTGGATGGATAAAAAGAATTGTTTTGTTCTCATGTAATTGCTTTTTTTTCAAGATCAAGTAATGGTTGAGCTGTTTATTTGTTGGACACCATCAGATCTTCAATCAATCCCAACTGGTTCCTGTGACCTTAGTCTACAGGGACAGCTTTTCATAGCACTAGCAACCTCGTACATTTTTGCTCACCCCATTTCTGGCCCTGGCAATTTTTGTGTTGAAGACCTACCCATCATGTGGCAGTTCTATCACATTAGTGAAATAGTGATAAAGTGACAGGCACTAGAAGTGTGATTTATGCCAGTCATAAGTAAAAGAAAGTATCCTTAGTGGTTCTTTTACGTGGTTCTTTTACGTGATTCAGATTCCATTTCCTATTAGATCAGCGGTTCTCAACCTGTGGGTCTCTACCCCTTTGGGGGTCGAACAACCTTTTCACAGGGGTCATAGGGGTCGCCTAAAACCATCAGAAAACACATATTTCCAATGGTCTTAGGAACCGAGACACAGGGCTCCTCTCTCCGTCTCCAGAAGGGTCTGCCCACATACCAGTATTAAAGGGTTGAGGCATTAGGAAGGTTGAGAACCACTGCATTAGATGGTAAGCTTGCTGGGGGGAGGGGGAGAACAACTACACTTTGTTCTCTATATGAGCTTAGCTTCTAGCATAGTGCCTTACACATAGTAGTTATTCATATAATACTTCTAAAAAAATACTTGTATGGTTTGCCTGTTAGGGATACTACTTGACAGTGTCTAACTGCTATAAAATGTCTATTTTAATAGGAATCTTTAAGCCCTAGACAATGCTTTGAATAAGTTGGAATTCTCTTGTTCGAATCCAATAATCGCTTTGCTCTTGGTAGTATCAGAACATGGGCTGCATTTTGAATAACCTAGAGAGCAAGAATCTTGATTTTTTGGTAGTTTTCCTTTTAGAGAGCTCCCTATACCCCTAGGAAACCCTAACTGATCCTAATGTATTTTTAAGAGGTGGTTGGAAAGTAACTTAAGGTGAGGACTGGGCAAGTCACTTCCCCTCTCTGGGCCTCAGTTTCCTTGTTTGTGAAACTGAGGAATTTAGATCATTAAAGTTCATTCCAGTTCTGATTCTGTGACCCATTTGTAAGTTCATCTTGGTTTGAACGTTGTATGATGAGAATAAAGAAATCATCTTTTTTTTTTTCCCCATATAAGATCATAAATGCCACAGGAGGACACAGTGTCCAGCTTCGGACACTGCAGCTAAGCAGCGAATAAATAACCTGTTAGGACTCTTTTAATTGATGGGTTTATTCGAAGCCCTTCTTGAACCTCTTCATAGTCAGCCTCTATCACTCCCCGGAGTACTGATACTCATATATTTACTGCCTGTCACAGAAAGCAGTCCTTTGTTTTTTCCAAAATAGTTTCTGAGTTTCAAGTGCCTCATCAATTCTGTATTTCAGGATCTAGGAAACAAGTCCGGATTCGCTGTAGTCACATGCTTCTATGGTTTCATAAACACTGCTGCCGTGGCCTCTCAGCCATTGTTGTTGCAGGTTGATTTACCTTAACTTTTTAAAAATTCTCTCCTTAAATTGAACCCCTTTGATCATCTGAGCTGCTCTTTCTTGGACCTTTTCCCATTTTGTTGTCTTTGGGGGGCTGGGGAAGAGAACAAATTCAGTCTTCTTGGTTTGGTGCATCTAGGGTTTGTACTGTTAGCAGGGGTAATATAATTGTTTGGCTCCTAATGTTTCTTAATTTTACTCTGTATTTTCTACTTTTGAACCAAGGCAGCTCATTGTGCCATCGTGTTAAGTGGATTCCTACATCTCTTATTTGTAACTCATAAGTCGAAGCCCATCATTTGATGTTGTTATATGTTTTTTTTTCCTAAATAAATTGCCTTACACTTGCCCACACCAAAACTCATCTGCCACTTTTTTCTCTATGCACACAGTCACCTGAGATCTTGTTTAAATTTATTCTTATTTGCCTGGCTTTCACTACCTAGAACAGCTTAATGTAATGTGCCTGCTTGGGGTCACCTCAGTATAGTGAATAAAAAGGGCCTTCTGTGTTAGAGGTATCATGCTAGGCAGTGGGGTCTACAGAAATAAAAAGTTTCTGATCTCGAGGAAATTATATTCCATATGGAGATACAGAACATGTAAACGGTAAATGCAATGCAGTCTGAGAAGAGAGCATTAATTGCTAGAGATGAGGAGGTGAGGGAGGAATCAGGAAAGACTGGATGGGAGGATATAATTCCTTAACTGAGCCTTGAAGGAAAACAATGTAATTCTAAGAAGGCAAAGTGAGGGAGTACTTTGTAGCATGGGGGTGGCCTATACAATTGGGCAGAGATGATAGACTGGTGAGGGGATAGCCAGTTGTCCAGTTTGGTTGGAATGTAGGGTAGGCAAATAAAAGATAACATTGTAAAGGGCTTCAAATGCCAAGATGCATTCATCCTTCTTCCTAGAGGCAACAAGGAGCCAGGGAATATTTCTGGGCTGGGGAGTGACTTGTCTAACCCATTCTGGAAGCTACATGGAGGACACGCTGGAGGGAGGAGAAATGGGAATCAAGGAGATGCTGGCTCGAATTAGGTGGCTGAATGGGGGCATGGGTTGTCTCCTTGGCAGCCCTTTAATAAAGAAGGTGAAGGAGGAAGACGCGAACAATGCCTCATAGAGTGTCAGCTTGTATGAGTGCTGGAATGTTGATGTCCTCAACAGAAATAAGAAACTTTGGAGGAGAGATGGGTCAAATGAGTTTCATTTTGGACATAGTAAATTTGAGGTGTGGGTGGTACTTCTGGGGAGAGAGAGAGATGACCAGGTAGTTCAAGATGCATGACTAAATCTGGAGAGATTTTGGGCTAGATACATAGACTTAGGAGTCATCTACGTCTATGTAGATAAAACTCATGATGGGAGGAGTGGAGTGAAAAGAGAACCAGGTACAGAGCCTCTGGGATATATCCACTCAGAGTAGATGATTTCTCCAAAGAGAACTGAGGGGTGAGAAAAGGCAGCCAGCTAAGAGTAAGGTCAGAAGAGAGCTCTCAGTATCGAGAAGGGATTTCCATAAAGGATAGCTTATCATTTATGAAAAAACTGTTAAGTTTTTGGAGAGACCCCCCCCGTTCAGATTTCTACATTACAAAATATTTTTATTCCTGCCTACCAGGTGTTTTTCACTCTGATGTGTCTTTTTTTTTTTTAAGTCTTGTGTGGAACCCTGCGTGGTATATTGGAAGTCTGAAAAAAAGTAGGGCCACACCACGTGAAAGAATGCTCTAAATCACTAATAAGAAAAACACACATTAAAAAAAACCCTTGAAGTTTCACTGGCAAAGATGAGGAAAGAGAAAACGTTGGAAGACACTAATACATAGAGTTGGGACAGTTGTGAGGTGTGATTTGGAATTAGATTTAGGCTCACGGGGTTAGAACTGTAGCCCCGCCCCCGCAGGTCACGTGTGCCAACTCCCCTCATTTTTGAAGAGGAAAGGGAGGAAGAGGTAATCCCACCATCCCGGGGGTAGTAAGTGGAAGAGGCCACATTACTGTCACTAACTAGGTCTTGTCACTAAGCTGTCTGTATGTGGCCTTTGATCCAGTGATAGTATATCAAGGCATATACCCAAGGAGAAATATACAAAATGAGGTTTTTATAGTGGCGGTGGGAACTCCATTGACAAGAACGGCTGAACAGATTGTGGTACATGAATGTAATGGAATATAGTGATGTAAGCAATGACAAAGAGGGAAGCTAGGTGGCGCAGTGCATAGAGGGCCAGACCTGGAATCACGAAGATTCATCTGCTGGAGTTCAAATCTCAGCTGGGACACTTGTGTGACCCTGGACAAGTCACTTCACCTTGTTTGCCTCAGTTTCCTCATTTGTAAAATGAGCTGGAGAAGGAAATGACAGACCACTCCGTATCTTTGCCAAGAAAACCCCAAATGGGGTCAGGAAGAGTTACACGAGAAATGACAAATAGGAAGAATTCAGAAAAAACCGGTGTGAAGGGAGGCAGACTGCAGTAAACAAAACATTTTAAAAGCTTAAGAGCTCTGATCAAAGCAGTGAGCGATGATGACTTCAGAGGCCCGATCCGGGGCCAGTGTTCAGCACAATGGCAGTGGGTTACAGGTTAATGAGTGAGGCACAGATAGCTTAAGACAGTCGGTCCAAGGAACTTTCTTTTTGCTTAGCCTTATTGTAAGAGTGAAGGGAGAAAAGTCTTTGGGAAGTGAAAAAAAGCAACAATTTAGCTACTCTTTGCTCTGAAAACCTGCTAGGCTCTTTCAAAGAATAAAAACCTTTAAAAATAGCTGACCCCAAGTGATGTGATCGTAAATTTCCTAAAGGGGAGTGAAAAGATGACAAAGTAATCTCGCACTCCGGAAGCCAAGTTCAACCGTTTTGGGAGTATGCACAAATGGCTCTCGAGGTTTCCGGGGTCTTTGGCCCTGGATGGAGAGCCCCATCAAAGACACCCCACTTTCAAAGGCACTCCAGTTCTCCTGTGGCTGAACTTGTTTCTCCAGAGTTGGGGTCCAGAAGTTTAGTCTTCGGCCAAAGTGGCTGACGGTGCTCCCGGTGGCCGCCCGGCAGCCATGTGCCGGAGAGCAGTTCTGGGGCCGATCGGAGCAGGCAGTGACCCCTCGGGTTGGTCCTCCCCGGGCCGGCTGCCCTCCCCCCGCTCCCGTCCCTGCTGCCGCCGCTCTCCCGCGTGGCCTGACGGAGGCGCAGGCCGCTCGCCTTTCCCCGCCCGCCCCGAGTGAGGGAATGCAATCCCCTCCAAGCGCAGACAGGCAGCGGCGGCAGCGGCTCCTCTGCAGCGGCGGCGGCCCGGGCCGCGGCACGAAAAGAAAGCTGTCAACGGCGCCTGTGCCCTGGGCTGGGCGCGCACCGGCCGGGCCCGGGCTCCCGCCCCCAG
>JAQQSU010012048.1:0-12018 GCA_028627135.1 Pseudochirops cupreus
TCATGGCTTTCTGGTAGTCCAATAATTTTTAAGTTGTCTCTCCTGGATCTCTTTTCCAGGTCAGTGGTTTTTTCAAGGAGATATTTCACATTGCCCTCTATTTTTTCATTGGTTTGGATGTGTTTTATAGTATCTTGATTTCTCATGAAGTCATTTGCTTCCATTTGCTCCACTCTAATTTTGACGGAATTATTCTCTTCAGAATGCTTTTGAGATTCTTTTTCCATCTGGCAAAGTCGACTTTTGAAGGCATTCTTCTCCTCATTGGCTTTTTGGGCCTCTTTTGTCATTTGAGTTAATCTATTTTTTAGGTTTTTAAAATTTTTTTTCTTTTTCTCTTTTCATGATTTTCTTGCAACATTCTTATTTCTCTTCCCAATTTTACTTCTACTTCTCTCATTTGGTTTTCAAAATCCTTCTTCAGCTGATCTCTAGCTTTAAGGCAATCTTCATGTTTACTGGAAGCCCCTGGTGGGGGAGCTCTGGCCTCCTGCAGCTCTCTGCCTTGGTCCTTCTTTTCTTCAAAGAAGGAATCTAGGGTTTGGTTGCTGTTCTTACCCTGCTTCTTATGCTTATTCTTATTCATGGTTGGTCAGACTGTGATTTTTAAGTCTCTATGGAGCTCTGCTTCCAGAGGGGAAAGCTCTGTCCCAAATAGCTGGGGTCCTCCCAGCTGCCGTAGCTCTCAGGGAGGTGCTGGGTCCCTCCCCCACTTCTGGCTGACTGAATAAAGACAGACCACAAGACCAAAGCCCAAGACCATGATCCGGATCCAGGCTGCTCAATGCGAGAGCACTTGGCCTCTGAACAATCGCTTGGTCCCCCTGCAGTCTGCATGCCGACAGCGCCGAAGTTGCAATGCAGAGGCGGGTGCAAAACCTCCACCTTTTTGCTTCTCAGCCCTCTAGGCAGTTTGGCTGGACCACTTTTATCTCATGACCTCGCAAGTCCTACTGACCTAGTTCTGGATCCTGCCACAGCTGCCGCCAATCTGCTCACTCAAAGCTCCAGCCCAGGGTTTGGCTTCTTGTGTTCAGCCGCCCCTGGGACATAGCTGAGGTTTCAGGCCAGGCTGCTTTTGGTTCGCAATGCTGATATGGTTCCTTGTAGCCAAGCTGACTTTAGTGGAAAGTATATTTGTGTGCATTTTGGAGTTCTAGAATTAGTTTAGAGTCATATTTCATGGGTATTTTGGGGTGGCTATGTGAGAGCTGCGCTATGTTGCTGCTCTTATGCCGCCACATTGGCTCCATCCCCCCCCCCCCCCCCATGAATCAATTATTCTTTAAGTGTTTGATAGAATTTGCTATTAAATCCATCTGGCCCTGGAGATTTTTTTCCTAGGAAGTTCACTGATGGTTTGTTCAATTTCTTTTTTTCTGAAATGGGGTTATTTAATTATTTTATTTCCTTTTCAGTTAATCTAGGCAACTTATATTTTTGTAAATATTCATCCATTTCACTAAGATGGTCAAATTTATGTGCACACAGTTGGACAAAATAATTCCTAATTATTGTTTTAATCTTTTTATTGGAGGTAGATTCACCCTTTTCATCTTTCATACTCATAATTTTGTTTTCTTTTTTTTATCATATTGACTAAAGGTCTATCAATTTTATTGTTTTTCTTCATAAAACCAGCTCTTAGTTTTATTTATTAATTCAATAGTTTTCTTAGATTCAATTTTATTAATCTCTCCTTTGGTTCTCAGTATTTCTAAAATAGTATTTAATTGGGTATTTTCAATTTGTTCTCTTTCTAGCCTTTTCAATTGCATGCCCAATTCATTGATTTCCATTTTCTCTATTTTATTCATATGTGCATTCAGAGATATAAAACTTCCCCTAAGAACTGCTTTCACTGCATCCCACCAGTTTTGGTATGTTGTCTCACTGTTGTCATTCTCTTGAATGAAGAACACTAATTGTTTCTATAATTTCTTTTTTGATCCACACATTCTTGAGGATTAAATTATTTAGTTTCCAATTAGTTTTTAGTCTATCCTTCCATGGCCCTTTGTTACACATAATTTTCATTGCATCATGATCTGAGAAGGATGCATTTAATATTTTGCCTTTCTGCAGTGAATTGTGAGGTTTTTATGCCCTACTACATGGTCAGTTTTTGTGTATGTGCCATATACCACTGAGAAGAAGGTATATTCCTTTTTATCCCCATTCAATTTTCTCCAGAGGTCTACCATATCTACCTTCTCGAAGTCTATTTGTCTCCTTAACTTCTTTCTTGTTTATTTTGAGGTTATATTTATCAAGTTCAGAGAGGAGGAGATTGAGGTCTCCCACTAGAATAGCTTTTCTACCTATTTCTTCCTCTATCTCCCTTAATTTCTCCTCAGAAATTTGGATGCTATACCATTTGGTCCATATATGTTTAATAATGATATTGCTACATTTTCAGTGGTACCTTTTAGCAGGATATAGTTTCCTTCCTTATCTCTTTTAATTACCTATATTTTTGCTTTTGCTTTATCCAAGATAAGGATTGCTAGCCCTGGTTTTTTTTTTTTTACTTTAGCTTTACTTTTTCCTTTACATTTATTCCAGCCTTTTACCTTTACCCTGTGTGTCCCGCTATTTCAAATGTGTTTGTTATAAACAGCATATTGTAGGATTATGGTTTTTAATCCATTTTGCTATCTGCCTCCATTATATGGGAGAGTTTGTTCCATTCATTCACATTCACAGTTATGATTACTATCTGTGTTTTTATTGCTTTTATTTCTCCCTTCTTCCTTCCCCTCCTCAAGAGTCTTCTTTTTGACTGCTACCTCCCTCATTATTCCATCCCTATCAACTCCCCTCTCTTTTTCTACCCTTCTCCCTTACTACTTCTTCCCTCCCTTCTAATCTCCCCCACTTTTCTTAACCTTCCCCCCTCCCGCTGCCTGTAGGGTACAATAGATTTTTATACTTAATGTAGTATGTTATTTCTTCCTTGAACCAAGATTGATGAGAATACATCTAATACAATGCTCCTCTCCCACCCCTCTTTCCCTCTATTATAATAAGTTTTATATTTCTCTTCATAATAGAGTCCGATACTTAATTGATAACATTATTCCCTCCTTACACCAAAACCAATGATAGTGAGGCTCATATAATGTTCATCCCACTCCCTTTTTTCCCTCTACTATAATATGTTTTTATGCCTCTTTTGTGAGGCATAATTTACCCTTTTCTCACTCCTTTCCTCTTCTTCCATTATGGTCCCTTTGCACCCCTTAATAAGGATTTTTATCATCATTTTAGTTCATTTATACCCACACCATCTATTTATCTATATCTCTTTTAAATGTCATGATAAGTATACAATTCTCAATATTAACAGGTATCAGCTTCCCTAATAGGGATATAAACAGTTTGCTCTTATTAAATAACAAGTTGTGTGTGTGTGTGTGTTCCCTGTTTACCTTTCTATGTATCTCTTAAGTCTCCTATTTGGAAATCAAATTTTCCATTGAGCTCTGATTTTTTCTTCTGGAAATCCCTTATTTAATTGAATGACCATCTCCTTGCCTGAAAGATTATGCTCAATTTCACTGGATAGCTAATCCTTGATTGTATCCTGAGCTCCTTCACCCTATGAAATATCATATCATATTCCAGTCCCTCTGATCTTTCAATGTAGAAGCTCCTAGGTCCTGTGTGATATTGACTGTAGTTCCACAATATTTGAATTGTTTCTTTCTGGCTGCTTGCAGTGTTTTCTCCTTTTACTGATAGTTCTTGAATTTGGCTACAACATTTCTTGGATTTTTCAACTTGGGATCTCTTTCAGGAGGTGTATGGTAGATTCTCGTGATAACTATTTTATCCTCTGTTTCTGGGCCCTCAGGACAGTTTTCCTACATAATTTCTTGGAGGATGTTGTCCAGGCTCTTTTTTTAATCATGACTTTCCTGTAGACCAATAATTCTTAGATTATCTCTCCTGGATCTCTTCTCCAGGTCAGTTATTTTTCCCTTGAGATATTTTGCCTCTTTTTCTAATTTTTCATTCTTGAGGTTTTGTTTGATTCTTGATGTGTCATAGAGTCATTAGCTTCAATTTGGCTGATTCTAATTTTTAGCAAATTATTTTCCTCAGCTATTTTTTGGAGCTCCTTTTCCATATGTTCAGATTTCATTTTTAGGGATTTGTTTTCTCCAGTTAGATTTTGAACCTCGTTTCACATTTTACTTTTTAAGAAGCTACTTTCTTCACTGAATTGTTTTTCTATTTTTGCAATCGTAATTTTAAAAGAATTGGTCAGTTTATATTCTACCTCTCTAATTTGGTTTTTAAAGTCCTTTCCGAGCTCTTCCAATAATGCTCTCTGGGCTTGAGACTAGTTCATAGTCCCTTTTGAGGCTTCAGCTGTAGGTGTAGAGTCCATGCTGTCTCCTTCTGAATTTGGTTCTTCATGCTTACAATATTAGGATTCTGGAGTCTTTGTCTTTGCAATCTTTTTTTCCCCATCTTGAGGCACAGTTTTAGCCATGCCCTTCCTCTAGGACTCCCAGGCCTTTGGTTGAGACCCACCATTTTAGAATTTTACTCTGGGGAAATAATTTCTGGGTTTCCAGGGTCGGGGAAGGGGGGGAAGGGGATTAGAGCAGATAGAGTTCATTCTGCCATCATGCTCCCTGGAAGTTCACTTAGGTGATTTCTAAATTTCCAGCCTGTGGGTTGGTAGTCCCAGGAGTAGCTGCTGTCCCTGCTGCAGGCCCTGCATTTGTCTCTTACCCAGCTCCATAGATCCCCAGTCCTGTGCTGATAGACCTGTGAATGGCCCCTGCAGTTGGTGGATCAGCTTTCCCCAGCATCTGCCCACTGTGTCATGCACTTGCTGCATCTGGCCACCTTGTCCTAAAGCAACCATTAATAAAATAAAGAGAGGTATCTCCAGGTAGAGACAAGAGGAATCTTTATTACAACCTTGCAAGAAGGGGTGTCATCAGTACCAGGAAAAGACTGGTAGGAGAGGCAGAGTACAGAATGTAAAGCTTGGTTATATATCTTAATCCCCCCTTCCCACCACTAACCTTCATTTCTATTAGGAGTTTAGGCTCACAATCTAACCACAAAAATCCACTTAAACAGGAAAAAAAATGCTAACAGTATCAATATAGATGTTACAGGAAAGCAGAAAATATTTTTGTGAATTAGGTAGATTTTAGGTCATGGTGACCAGTCAGGGTTTTGCAACAGTCCTTCTAATTTTATATTTGTATAGGTCATATGATTTCTGGTCAGTGGAAACTCAAGTCTGGGTCTGTGGTCAAATTTGAGGAGTCTTCATTTTTCCCTCCTATGTATTAGCTTAGCAAATTCCTCAGTTTATGACCAGGAAAGTGAGACAAAGGTCCCAGACTACTGTCTTTTTGAACTAGGCCTCTCATAACTTACTATTCTGTTTAAATTGTAAAATATTAACTGAGAAGTTTTCACCTCTCTCACACAGGGTCAAACAACTGTTCATAAGGTTATTATAGAGGACCCACTGACTTTGCTGCATAACTCATATGCAGGTCCCAGGGCAACAAGGAACACTAGCACACTAGAACATTTGGCTACAGGGGAGTAAGGACCCTGGTCGTAGTTCCAAGGTGTAAAAGAGTATTTGTGGTTGATCTCAATACAGAGCAAAGACTAGGAGAGTACTGACTACATTTCTCCTTAGATCATATAATTTTGGAAGAACTGAAAATTTACAGACCCCAGAAATGGTTCTGAAAACAGAAGTACAAAAAAAAAAAGCCTAAAGCTTTGGACAGTAAGGACAGAACAAGATATAGCCGTTTCTACATGAAGGTCTCAGAGGGTTTGAAATACGATATTCTGGAGGGCAAAGGAAATAGGATTACAACTAAGAATCATTTCCCCAGAAAAACTGAATATAATCCTTCAGGGTAAAATGGATATTTAATGAAATTGAGGATTTTCAAGCATTCCTTATAAAAAGACCAGAACTGAATGAAAAGTCTTATTTTCAAATACAAGATTCAAGAGAAGAAGGTAAACATGAAAGAGAAATCATAAGGGATTCTATAAGGTTAAACTATTTACATCCCTACATGGAAAGACAATGCTTGTTAAGTCTTAAAAACGTCACCTTTATTAGGGCAGTTAGGAGTGTAGAGACAGAGGCAATGGATGTGAGGTGGCTATGATGGATATCTAAAAAAAAAATAAATTTCAAGGGTGAGAAAGAGGGAATCATTGGAAGAAGAGAGAAGGGAGAGATTGAAATGGATCAATTATCTCACATAAAAGAAGCCTAAAAGAGTTATAGTGGAGGTGAAAATGTGATTGGCAGACAAAACTTGAACTTTACTCTCATCTTCCAATTGACTCAAATAGGGATTAATATCCATACACAACTGGGGATCTATCTTACCCTACAAGGAAGTAAGAAGAGAAGGGAATAAGAGAAGAAGGGCTAACAGAAGGGAGGGCAGATAGGGGGAGGGGATCACAAGCAAAACGCTTTTAAGGAGGGACAGAGTAAATGGAGAAAGAGAAGGGTAAGGGGGAAAACTAAGCTGGAGGAAAATACACAGTAATCACACATGTGAAATCATTTTTGCAGCAAGTTTCTCTTATAAAGTCCTCATCAGTCAAATATATATATATATATAGAAAACAGAGTAAAATTTATAAGAATACAAATCATTTCAATTGACAGTCAAAGGATATAAACAGGCAGTTTTCAGAAAAAAATATTCATTTTCTAGTCATGAAAAATGTTCTAAATCATTATTGAGTAGAGAAATGAAACTTAAAACAACTATGGTACCTACTCAGACCTATCAGATTGGCCAATGTGAAAGAAAAGGAAAATGCTAAATGTTGGAGAGGATCTAGGAAAATTGGGAAACTAATTAATTGGTAGAATTGTGAAGTGATCCAACTGTTCTGGAGAGCAATTTGAAACTGTGCCCAAAGTGCTATAAAATCATGCATACTCTTTGACCTTGCAATATCATTATTAGGTCTGTACCCAAAGAGTAAAAAAAAAAAAACAAAAAAAAAGAAAAGAAAAGAATTTTTATATACAAAAAGCAGCTCTTTTTCTGGTGGCAAAGAATTTGAAATTCAGGGGATGCCTGTTAGTTGCTGAATGACTGAACAAATTGTGTTATATAATTGAGATGAAATACTATTGTGCTATAAGAAGGGATGAGCAGAATGTTTTCATAAAAGCCTGGAAAGACTTAGTTGAGCTGGATGCAAAGTGAAATGAGCAGAACCAGGAGAAGAGTATATCCAATAACAGCAATATTGTATGATTATCAACTGTGAATAACTTAGCTATTCTCAATAATACAATGATCTAAGACAATTCCAAAGGACTTACGATAAAAAGTGCTATCCACCTCCAGAGAAAGGACTGAGGGAGTCTGAATGCAGATCAAAGCATGCCTTTTTAAAAACTTTCTTTTTCTTTTTAGTCTGTGTCTTCTTTTATGACAAGACTGATAGGGAAATAAGTTTTGCATGATTGTACATATATAACCTATATCAAATCCCCTACTTTCTCAATGAAGAATGAGGTCAAAGAAGAAGAGAGACAATTTGGAACTTATTTTTCTTTAACAAATGATAATAAAAACATTTTTATGTGTAATTGGAAAAACATAATATTAAAATGGGGGGGAGTGGAGAAAACTGTTTGTTCTCTTACTTTGACTATGAATTGGGGATAACAGATTTTAAGTGGACCTAATCATAGTAAATGGTAATCTGCCAGAAAATTGGGGCATTTTGTTTAATCATTTAACCTGCTGCGAAGCTTTCCTTTGATAATTAACAAATATGTCTAAATTATGAGAGCTAGAAGGATCTTAATAATCATTAAAGCCAACCCCATATTTTAAAAATGAGAAAATTGGGACCTAGTGAAGTTAAGACAATTACAGAGGTTTACATAATATAGCACCTGAGAAGATACTAGAACCCGTGTAGCTTGTGGCTATTTCTAGCTACTTCCAAGTTATATTGCCACTGACATTTGTCTTCTTTTGGCAATACACTTTTACTAGGCCTTGTAATTCATCTTAGATGTACAAAAATTTCAGACATCTGTCTAAAATGTGCGATCATTTCTAGAGGTATCTCTATTTTGAGTTATTCCTGTGAAGCAAAAATTATTAAAGGTGCTTAGTTGGCAATTAATATAAAATGTACACAGAAAAAAGGACTTTAAAGCATGCCTAGAAAATACCTTACTGTTAAAATTCTTGCAATCAAGAGTTACTTTCTCTTGTTTTATTACTATTACTGATATTGACAGACTGTCACAAATATAATCACTATCTGAATTTCATTTTTATTCTAATTAACACTTGCCCATTTTCAAAATGAAAATTTGTTATCTCTGACTTTGAGTGATTTTCAGGCTTTCCCTCCTTTGCTAGTTAAGTTGTGATGTAGTGAATCTTATAAATGTGTGGCATTACTATTAGGATTATTTCAAAACATTTTTGACTAGTATTTACCTTTACTTAAAAGGATATATCCAACCAATTTTAGTGTCAGTTCAATCTTCCTTCCAGTAGTGCAGTTCCAGGGTACTTTGAATTAATTTAAGTCCAAAATTAAAATAACACTGCCGTGCTGAGCCAGTAGAAAGAAAGAAATTTTGAGCCTCTGAAAGTTATTTCTTTAAATATACTGAAAATTTGGCACCAATGGCATGTCTTATGGTGATATATTATTTGACAAATTCTCCAGGAACTTAACATTTTTGTAATGAAATTGCTTATATTTTTAAAGGAAAAAAAAACAATAATTTCTGGAAGTCATATGGCTTGGGTTTTAAGGAACTGTGGAAAGAAAATGACATTTGTTTTGGGTTAAATATGACCAATGTGAGAATTTGGTGGTTGAGAGGTGGGGCGTTTTACTTAAAAAAAGCTCTTTAAACTTCTTTCACTCCAGAGTGGTAAACAAGATTCCCACTGCATTGTTTTCTCTGCCTCTTCCTCCTAACACTAAAACAAAATAATCCAGACCCTGGGTATCAAACTCAGTCTCAGCCTCATTTAGAACTGTACAGTTGAGGAGCAGAGTCAGGATGGTGGTGCAGAAGCAGCAAAACTCCTCAGCACTCCTTATAACCACCTCAAATACCTATAAAATATGACTCTAAACAAATTTTAAAGCTACAGAACTCACAAAATGAGAGAGTAACAAAGCTCCCACTGAAGGCAGCCTGGTAGGCAGATGGGAAGGGGTACATCACAGTGTGCTGGGAGCCCAGACCAGCACTGCATGAACCCAGGCTGGAACCCTAGGGCCACCAGAACAAGCTGTGCCTGGAGCACGAATCACTGGCAGCTGTGGTGTTTTCCAGAATTACCAGCCTATAAGAAACAAGGACTAAGTGAAAGGTCAGTGGAACACTGATAAATCTGGGGGAGAGGGTCCGGCCAACTGTGCCAGGGCTGGAAGTGGCTGAAGCAGCAGCCCTGCAGCAACTTGCATGTGGCTGTTTCAGATGTTCCCAGCCTGCAGATTGCAGGGGGGCCAAGCAATCATTCAGAGGCTAAGAGCTCTTGCTTTGAGCTGCCTGGATCAAGATCACATTCTCAGGTGGTGGTCCTGAGGTGTGTTTTCAGTGAGCCAAAGCTGGAGGGGGCTGCAGAGATGGCAGTGGCCTCCTAATAGCTCCAGCAGCTGTGAAAACCCCATCAATGTGGGACAGAGCTCTCCCCTCTGAAAGCAGAGTTCTACTGAACCTAAAAGTCAAGTAATTGACTGACAACATGAGTAGGCAAAGAAAGCAAAGCAAACCCAGCAATTCAACTTTAGATTCCTTTTTTGGGGACAAAAAGGATCAAAGCATGGAATGGGAAGAAGACAACACAGTCAGAACTCCTGCACCAAAAGCCTCCAAGAAAAATGTAGATTGGTTACAAGTCATAGAGCAGCTTAAGAAAGATTTTGAAAACCAAATAAGAGAAGTGGAGGAAAAAAATGGGAAAAGAATGGAGAATGATGCAAGAAAATCATGAAGAGAGTCAACAACCTGACTGAAGAAAATAACACCTTAAAAAATAGATTAACTCAAATGGAAAAAGAGGCCCAAAAAGCCAATGAGGAGAAGAACAGCTTAAAAAGTCAAATTTGCCAGATGGAAAAAGAATCTCAAAAGCTTTCTGAAGAGAATGATTCCTTCAGAATTGAGAGTGGAGCAAATGGAAGCAAATGACTTTATGAGAAATCAAGATACTATTAAACAGATCCAAACAAATGAAAAAATAGAAGGCAATGTGAAATATCTCCTTGAAAAAACCACTGAGCTGGAAAGTAAATCCAGGAGAGACAATTTAAAAATTATTGGACTACCTGACAGCCATGATCAAAAAAAGAAATTCTCAAGGAAAGTTGCCCTGATATTTTAGAACCAGAGGGGAAAATAGAACTTGAAAGAATTCATCCATCACCTCTTGAAAAAGATCTCCAAAAGAAAACTCTTGTAATTGTGATAGCCAGGTTCTGGAGTTCCCAGATCAAGGAGCAAACATTACAAGCTGCCAAGAAAAAACAATTTGAATACTGTGGAAACACAATCAGGATAACCCAGGATCTAGTAGTTTCTACATTAAGGGACTGAAGGGCCTGTAATATGATATTCTGGAGATCAAGGGAGCTAAGATTAAAACCAAGAATCACATGCCCAGCAAAATTGAGTACAATATTCCAGGGGAAAATATGGTCATTCAGTGAGGTGGAGGACTTTCAAGCATTCTTGAGGAAAAAAACAGAACTGAATAGAAAACTTGACATTCAAATACAAGAGGCATGAGAAGGTAAACATGGAAAAGAATTCATAAGGAACTTATCAAAGACCAACATGGGAAAATGATAATTATAACTCATGCAACTTTTCTCAGTATGAGGATAGTTGAAGGGAATATGTATATATACATATGTGTGTGCGTGTGTGTATACATCCACATATATCTATATAGGAGGGTATATGTGTGTGTGTGTATGAATACATATGTGAGTGTGTGTATATATGTGTACATAGACAGAGGAGACAGGATCCATTGAATAGGAAGGGATGATATTTCAAAAGGTGAAATTGAGAAGTGGGAGAGGAATAGTATGAGAGGCAACAGAACGGGGTTAATCCTCTCATATAGAAGAGGCAAGGGATAATTGTTACAATGGAGGTGAAGAACAGGAAGGCAAAAGGGAATGGGTTGACCTTACTCTCATTGAAGCTGGCTTAGGGAAGGAATGGCATACACTCTAAACTGGGTATCTTGGCCTATAGGAGAGTAGAGGGAAAGGGTATGAGAGGGGGGAGGATGGAGGGGAGGGCAGGTTGAGGGGAAGGGTTGTTAGAAGCACACACTTCTATAAAGGGACAGGAACAAAATAGAGAATAGAACAAGTGGGGGTGGAATAGGAAGGAGGGAAATATACAGGTACTGAGGTAGGTTGATCCATCTTGCCCAACCAAAAAGTCAGAGAGTTGATGGGGGAGGATATTGGAGAGAGCTCAGTGGGGGAGGGGGTATACAGTGCGATTGCTGTTTTGGGGTGATGGGTAGGGGAAAGACAGGTGGAAAATTTGTAAATCAAAATCTCACGCAAATGAATGATGTAAACTAAAAATAAAACTTAAAAAATTGAATTGTACAGTCATAAAGAATTTTATCAAAACCTCTAAATTAGAAATATCTTCTTAGGCCACCTTGTCTGGCCCATAGTTAAACTTGAACGTGCTCTACAATATTCTTGGCCAGAATTCCACTTGACAAATTTCCACTCAAAGCATTCCACGGATGGGAGACAATACTTCCTAAGGCAGCCTATTCCATTTCTGGGATCTCTCAAAGAATATAAGCTTTTCTTTTTTTTTTCCTTTTTTTAAATTTTATTAAATTTTTTTTTGAGTTACATATTTTCTCCCTGTCTTTCCCCCACCCACCACCCCAAAACAGCCATCCCAGTGTTTCCCCCCTCCCCCAGTCTATTCTCTCCTATGTCACTTTTTGG
>JAQQSU010012049.1:0-12018 GCA_028627135.1 Pseudochirops cupreus
CTGCAATGTTCTTATTTCTCTTCCCAATTTTTCTTCCACTTCCCTTATTTGGTTTTGAAAATCCTTCTTCAGCTGATCTCTAGCTTTAAGGCATTCTTCATGTTTATTGGAGGCCCCTGGTGGGGGAGCTCTGGCTGCACTCTCCTCCTCCCTTTCTCTCTTTTCCCCAAAGAAGGAATCTAGGGTTTGGGAGCTGTTCTTACTTTGCTTTTTATAATTATTCTTACTCATGGTTGTTCAGTCTGTGATTTTTTTTTTAAATCTCTGTGGGGCTCTGCTTCCAGAAGGGAAAACTCTGTCCCAAATCGCCGGGGTCCTCCCGGCTGCTGTAGCTCTCAGGAAGGTGCTGGGACCCTTCCTACTTACTTCTGGCTGACTGAATAGTGAAGACTCCAAGACCGAAGCCCAAGACGGCGATCCGGATCCAGGCCTCTCAACGCGAAAGCACTAGCCTCAGAACAATCGCTTAGTGCCCCTGCTGTCTGCAGGCCACGGGCAGGAAGTTGCAATGTGGAGGCGGGTGCAAAACCTCTGCCTTTCGCCTTTCCACTCTGGAGGCCTTTTGGCCAGACTCATCCCCTCCCAACTTCGCAAGTCTCACTGACCTAGTTCTGAACGCTGCTTGCAGCTGCCACTAATCCGCTCCTCTGCTCCTCCTGTCCAGCCACCCCCAGGGCTCAGCCGTGGCTTCAGGCCAGGCTGGTTTCGGTTCACAGTGCTGATATGGTTCCTTGTAGCCAAGTTGACTTTAGTGGGAAGTATCTTTGTGTGTGTTTTTGAGTTCTAGGATTGGTTTAGAGTCCTATTTTATAGGTATTTGGGGGTGGATATGTGAGAGCTGTGATATGTTGCTGCTGCTACGCCGCCATCTTCCTAGCCATCATTTTTCAAGAATTTATTAAAGAAAACTGTGTGATATTCTAGAACCAGAGGGTTAAATAGAAATGAATAGAATCTATCAATAACCTCCTGGAAGAGATCCCAAAATGAAAACTCCCAGGAATATTATAGTCAAATTTCAGAGCTTTCAGGTCAAGGAGACAATATTGCGAGCAACCAAAAAGAAACAATTCAGATATCATGGAGTCACAGTCAAGATAACATAAAATTTAGTAATTTCTGCATTAAAGGATCTGAGGGCTTGGAATGTGTTGTTCCAGAGGGCAAAGAATCTATGATTACAACCAAGAATCATCTACCCAGAAAAACTGAGTATAACCATTCAGGGGAAAAATAGATAGTCAATGAAATAGGAGACTTTAAAATTTGCTTGATGAAATAAAACCAGAGCTTAATTGAAAACCTGACTTTCAAATACAAGACTGAGAAGAATAAAAAAATAGCAATCAATAAAGTTAAATCACAAGAGATTTAATAATGTTAAACTGCTTACATTCCTATATGGTGAAATAATACTTGTAAGTATCTAAAACTATCATTATTAGAACAATCAGAAGGCATATACATAGACAGAAAGCATAGGTGTGATTTCAATGTAATGGGATGATTATGTGAAAAAAAAAACTAAGGGGTGAGAAAGAAGAATGGACTGGGAGAAGGGGAAATGGAGAGGTGGAGTAGGGTAAATTAACTGAAATAAAAGAGATCTAAAAAATTTTACAGTGAAGGGGAAAATATGGGAAGTAGGGAGGGGAATGTATGAAACTTACTCTCATCATAACTGACTCAAAATGGGAATTGCATATACACTCAGTTGGGTGTAGAACTCTATCTTACCATATAGGAAAGTGAAAAAGGAAAGGGATAAGGGAAGGCCAGTGGGTGGGGGAGGGAGATATCTGATAGAAGGCAGGATATATTGGAGGAGGTAAAAATCAGAAGCAAAACACTTTTGAGAAGGGACAGGGTGTAAGGAGTGAGAGAGTAGGAATAAAAGGATGGAGAGAAATACATAGTTGGTAATAATCATTGTGAAAAAAAAATTACAGCAAATTTCTCTGATAAAGACCTCATTTCTCAAACATACAGAAAACTGAGGTGAATTTATAGAAATAAGAGCCATTCTTCAATTGATAAATGGTCCAAAGATATGAAGTCAATTTTTAGACAAAGTAATCCAAGTTATTTATGGTAATATAAAAATGCTCTAAATCTCTATTGATTAGAGAAATGCAAATTAAAAGAACTCTGAGTTCATTCAGAAAAGGAAAATGACAAATGGAGGGGATATGGGAAAATTTAAACCCTAAGGTACTCTTGGTTAAACAGTATACCAATTCAACCATTCTGGAGAGTTTTGGAATGATGCCCAAAGGGCAATAAAACCTGGAATATCCTGTGACCAGACAATACCACTATTAGGTTTGTATTCCAAAGTGATTTAAAAAAAAAAAAGGAAAAGGACCTATATGTACAAAAATATCTATAGCAGCAATTTTAGTGGTGAGAAAGAATCTAAAATTGAGGGGGTATCCATCAGTTTGGGAGTGGCTGAACAAGCTGTGGTATGTGATTGTGATGGATTGGTATTGTGCTATATAAGAAATGACAGAAAAACCTGCAAAGACTTACATGAACTGATGCAAAGTGAAATGAACAAAACCAGGAGAATATAGTACACAGTAACAGCAATATTTTATGATGATCTACTGAGAATGACTTAGCTATTTTCAGCAATACAATGATCCAAGACAGTTCTGAAGGACTTTTGACAAAAAGTGCTGTCCATCGTCAGAGAAAGAACTGGTGGAGCCTCAATGCAGATTGAAGATACTTTTTCTTTATTTTCCTTATTGTGTGTGTGTGTGTGTGTATTTTCTTTCATAGTATGACTTACATGGAAATATGTTTTCCATTGTATAACCTACATCAAATTGCTTACTTAATGATGGGGTAGGAGGGAAGTGAGGAAGAAAATTTAAAACTCAAAATTTGAAAGAATGATGGTAAAAATTTTTTTTATATTTAATTGGGAAAATAAAATATTAAATGAAAAAATAAAATGAGTACTTGCAAAGACCCTCTACATTATGTCATATGCAAAATTTCTACACTTAAAAATATGACATCTTAAGAAACAAGTATCTGTCATATGTATGTGTCCCGTGGCTAAAGACTGCATACTCAATGATGAACAGAGAAGAGAAAAACCATTTACAATTGATTTTTTATCATATTTGCTCTTCCATCAGGAAGGATACTTATTTATTTTTAAAATGTACTACATTTGTTAAAACAATCCCGATTAAAAGAATAATCCAATTGAATTTCCATTATGTGTTTTTGTTACCTAATTTCCTCCCAAAAAACAAAATGCTGATCAAGAATTTGCTAATTGCTCCTTTTTACAGTGAGACTGTAACATAGACATATTTTATGGATGGTTAGTTCTGTCAGTTAAAGAACTTTACTAATAAGTCCCAGGTTATATAAGCAATTACTGCATTGGACTAGTTAGTCTTGCTATGTTCTACAGCACCATCCTTCAGTCAGGCATGATAAAATCTATGCTTTTGGTTAGAGGGGGCAAAATAGTACTGGCAGGTTGACACATTTCTAAAACCATTACTTGGAGAAAAAAAAAATTCCAAGCATATACTGCTTTGTTACTGGATGAGTGGCCTCATCTCTGTATATAATACAGATTATAGACAGAGCCTTGATTGGTGATTTCCTTGGAATGGCATCTCCCAATAAGGAAAATCCCTCTATCAAGGAAGAATTGAATTGTCTCTTAAACTTTCAGTCTTAGAAACTTGTCAGAATACATGTTAAATAACTTGCTTGTGTTCACACAGTCTGTATCAGAGGTATGATTTGACCTTATTTCTTTCTAGGTCCAAAGCCAGCTTTCTACATATTATGCCATGACTAATCTCTAGTAGATTGCATTATTCTACTTTGTCTTTTTATTGATATCTTTTTGTATTTAAATCATTTTCATACACAAATATGTCTTTCATCCTTTATCTTGCTAAATAAACTTCTCCTTGTAATAAAGACTAAAAAAAACAAACAAAAAAGCCATTCTAGAAAACTAAGTCACACCCCAATTGTGTTCCACAAAAATATTTCATAAACACATTCTTCTCCTCTGCAAAAAAGGTGAGAGAGGTGCATTTTCCCTACCTTTCCCTGGTGCCAAGCTTTATCATATTTTTTTGTACCACATTCTGCTTTGCTGCTGCTTTTACTATCGTTGTTGTAATCACTAAGTTATCACATTTTTTAAACTTAAGACTTTGTGCAAATGTCAAAGACATTGCACACAAAAATTAGGTTTGAAAATGATCTACCTGTATATGAATCAGTGAGGAATCCCATGCTTATTACTTTATTCTGAATGTTCCCTACTGGAACAAATGATTGTGATATGAGTTTCAATGTCCAGGCATGACATGATGAGTTAGGGAGAGAAAGAGAGATAACTCCAAAGATGAATTTCCTGGTATGTGTGGGTTTAAATCTGAGCCTTTATGACAAGCCAATGCTTCTTTGTATGTTCTTGGACCAAAATATTTTTTCATCTGTTTTCTTCTTTTCATGACATTCATAGTATTTTTGGTTGATACCTAATACAACAGAAGGTTTGAGATATTTATCTTGCTTTGGGGGTTGTGTTACCAGCTTATCAGAAACAGTTGCCCTTTGAATTATCTGCCTGCTCTCTATCTTATCTAACAGTTCACTTTTTCTGTATAAAACTTAGATATGAGAACGGAAAGGGAAAAAACAATTTCTTATTTGTGGTAAATTGCCAAATCTTTAACTGTTTATGAATATTAATTAGAGATCAAATTTAATATTCTCAATCTTTGGCCAGAATATTTAAATGCTTTTCCCATTGCAATCTATCACAGGTCATCAAATTAGAATTGTGGGACTCTAGATGTGGACAGGTTCCCAGAAGCTGATATTTCTGCCAATCATAGTTTTGGAAAAATATGTAGTTTCACTTTAGAGTGTCAGCTAATTTTATTGCACTGAATGAGGTTTTGCTTTTCCCCACCCTCATCTCTACCATCTAATGGAATGTTGAATTGTAGCTATGGGAGCAATTGGATAGCTGTAAACTGGAAGGACTATTGAGTTGTTAAAATGTAGGAAGACTGATACGGCCAATATAGTTAGATTTCAAAATCAATAGTTCAAATTGAAGACTAGGTGGCTTAGCCCTTTGGGTCACTCATAAGGGTGCAGTTAGCCCAGACTTTGGCCTGTTTCGCTTGTCTCTCCATTAGCTTAGCATAATTTAGCCTCATTTCAGTTACTGAAAGCAGGAATGAATGGCCTCTTAGAAAATGATAAACATTTGTTGTGAGGCTACCTTTTTCATGAGTCAAAAATGTGACCTCAAATTGGTTTTCATTTTAGAAGAATGAAATTTTCCACTACTTTGTAGTGGTGAATCAATAAAGCAGACAAAGATTCATTATAAAAGAAAGGGAAAGAGAGTGAACATATGATTGTAAGACCATGTCAGTTTTCTTAAATCTTTCTTTAAATGGTATATATGTATGTTTGTTTGTTTATTTTAATGTACCAGGCACAGTGTCCTCCTAGAGTCAATGTGGTCCCAGAAGTAGAGTACACAGAAGACTAAGAATCAGAAACCCAAAGTTCTAATCCAAGATGCTTAACTTGGGCAAGTCACTTAATTTTTCTGAGCTTTAGTTTCTTCAGTTATAAAACCAGGATCTTAAGATCCGTTAAATTATGATTCTTGTGATTTGTTTCATAGGGTCTAATCTGAGGTTTCCATGATCCTTTTTACATGTATGAAATTATATTTGCTCCTTAGAATTTTGAATTGAAAATGCAGTCCTTCCCCTTTTAGCATCTTTTTATATTTCAAATGTACTCTCTACCTTTCCCTTACTGGGCCAACTTGGGAGCTTCCACACATACCCCAATCTGGATGTAGATTTTGAAGACCTCAGCACCCTCCTTTCTCTAGCTCTCCTGAGGCCTTGTTCAACTAATCAGATTATCCTTTAATAAATCTCTTTTTACTCATGAGTTTTATGTGTGGGTTTTTTTTTCACTTCTCTGGTGCAGATGCTGTTTTCCCACATAATCATTCATTTGGAAAGATCTTTGCTGCCAAATAAAGGAATAGAAATTGGTAGAGGAAGCTAATTGAGTTTCCTAATTTCAAAACTCTTGGAAATCACAGGGAGAGTCCTATTTCAAACTGTAGAGCTGAGTGCTCCTAATTCATTATATGTTCCCTACCAAACACATAAGGCTTTCATAAGGACCTAATGAGATAATTGAGACCAAAGCACCTTGTCAACTTCAAAGTATTAGACAAATGCATGATAACAGAATGTCATGCTTCTTTGACATCATGTCATTCATTTTTATCGGATTTTTCTAAATACAAAATTTCATGGCTCTAGTTCATTGTCTAAAATGTAGTTGACATAAAAATGAAATAAAAACACAGCTACTATTACACAACCTCTTTGCTAGCATTATCCTCACCAGTAAGCTGTTTACTGAATACTTACAATATGCAAAATAATCACTTCTGGGTGAGTAAAAGTGGTGCACTACTTAATAGATTTAAGATTCTCCAGGCCCACTCACTATCTTGCTTTGTACATGTACCTAACTCCAGAACAGACATTACACTTTTGAGGCTCTACTATCTTGACATATGTTGCTGTCTAAGATATGATAGTCATATTTATAGCTTGTCCATTTATCTGTAACATGGTGTATCTCTCCACACTGTAACACTAATCCCTAGAACAAGCTTGATGAGGAAGGAAGCTTACTTGCATATGACAATATAATTCATTATATGTATCTCAAATTGCTAATATGGGGAATGACTTAAAAATACAAGTTAACAAAATTCTTCTAGTAATAGGAAAACAAAATACCCCTTCCCTGGCAGAAGAGTAAACTGTATTTTAATTGAAGCTCAGGAGGGGAAAAATAGGAAGACAGTAGAAAGAATTTCAGTCATTGAACTTTTAGACAGTATTATGTTTTAATCTTTTGCAAAGGAAAATATAACGGTTATAAAAATGCAATGAGCGTAACCAGGGAAAATGATGCTGTCTGCTGGATATAAAAATATTCCTCTCAGCAATGAACATTATTTAGTTGGTCTACACTCTTTTTAGAATAAATCCCTAAAGGAGGGAAATTTCAGGAAATGACATTTTGTGTTACATTTCTCTAACCAAACCTGATGTTTTAATATCAGGAATTCACTTCTATATAGTACTTTATTACTCCAAATTGCTTTATATATATAATCTCCTTTATTTATCACAAGTACTGTGTGAGATTATTATTTCTGCTTCATAGATAAGGGGACTGAGGCAGAGAGATTTAGTTATTTGTTTATAGTCACACAAAGCCTGAAAGTGACAGAGCCTGAGACAGTTAGACTCTGAGCTCTATGTTCTTTTGATAAATCGTATTGTGTCTGTCTCTTCTATTCTATAACCAAAACAAGGATATTAAAAACTCCAGCATTCCAACAACTGTTGTTTGAGATCCTGTGGAAAAGACATGTCACAACTAGTGAGGCAATATGGTATAATAGAGAGAACATTAGCCTTCGATTTAAAAAGTCCTGGATTCAAATCCTACATTAGAAATTTTCTAACTATGTCATTTCAGACAAATTATTTAACTTTTATGTTTTCTCAACTGTAAAATGAGGGGGTAATATCTGATGATCTCCAAGACATTTTCCTGCTCTAAATATCTGCATCTATAATTTGATGATATCTTATGAAATCTAAATTGTCAAATGCGTTAATTAGTGGGTACTATATGCAAAACACATATTGGAAACTGAGTTTAGTGAATGTGAAAAGTTTCATTCTTGTTGGACTTAAACTCATACCAAAGGAAATAGACAATTTCCTATTTTGTCCACATATCTAACTTGTAATAGCCATGGACTTATAGGAAGATAATCATGGATCATCTCAAAAATGATCTAAAGTTGATTGTAAATGAATGCGACTGAATTTCAGGAAAAGCTAAGGAAAAAGAGGAGTCCATTCCTAAATCATGATTAAGTTTAATCACTTAGTAGTCGCAAGACAAATAATTTCCTTATTCTTTTTTCTTTGTATCCTCAATGCCTAGAAAATACTATAGCAGCCTAGAGGAGGGAAGAAAATAAACACATATTAAACACCTGCTAGGGGGGCAGATAGTATGCTAAGCACTTAAAAAATATCTCATCTGATCCTCACTACAACCTACTGAGAGGTAGGTGACATAATTACTACATTTGCAGTTTAAGAAATTGAGGTAAAAAAAGATTAGATGACCTTTCCAGTATTACAGTCCTAATTATTGTCTGAGGCTCAATTTGAAAACAAGACTTTCTGACTACTCACCCAGTGCTCTATCTCCTGTAATATTTAGCTGTCTAAAAGTCACATGTTGATTAAGGGTGATATAGAACAAGGCTTCTTAAACTTGTTTCCACTTGTGACTCTTATTCATCTGAGAAATTTTTATGCAACCCCAGATATATATGTATTTAAAACAGGTATGCAAATCAAACATTTACTGCTAATAAATGATAAAGAAATTTATTTTAAAACAATTCTTTTGTGTACATATAATTTTACCATTTTGAAAAGATAAAGCAAATTTGCATACTAATGAACTACTAAATATTTCAGGGTCAAAGTGTGTACTAGCCATTTCCTCCAATCTCAGGTCTCAAAAAAATCAGAAAACAGCACACAAAAAAAGTTGAAAACAGGTGGGAGAGTAATAAAATTACAGGATATTGGGGTGTGGCTCTTTCCATTATAAAAATAAATAAAATTCCTATCAAGATCAAAAAATGAAAAGGAGTAACAGAAGACTAGTCACCACAAGAAATCCTGAGTACTATTTCAGTGTACTTGGGATATGAGAAGGGAACAGGTGGATGGATAGTATTGAATTTGGAGTAAAGAAGAAAAAAACCTGCATTCAAATCCAATGTCACATATTTAATGGATTTGTGACATTGGTAAGTCACTTAAGCTAAGCTTTAATATCTTCAAATAGGGATCATAACAGCTGCTATCTTACTGGGTCAGTTTGAAAACCAAAAGTAATAGTTGATGTAAAGTACTTCAGAGACTGCTAAACACTAATCAAATGTTAGTGGCTATCAATCAACAAAGATTTATTACTCTATCGATAAACATTTGTCAAGTGCCTCCTATGTACCAGACAGTGTGCTAAGCACTGGAGATAAAGGAAGGAAAATCTACTGGGTACCAGACACTGACTAGGTGCTACAGATATACAGATAGAAAAGAAACAGCTTTTTGCATTCAAGGGTCTTATATTCTATTTGGAAAAAAAATATTTGTATGTCTGTCTGTATATGAAAGTATATGCAAAAGAAATATGTAAACACACAAAAATGGGAGGAAGTAGTGGCTGGGAGGAAATCAGAAAAGGTCTCTTTCAATCAGATGATCAAGCTATTATCATTTCCATTTACATCCCATCTCTGAATTCTGTGTTGATTTTGCCATTGTCTTCTATAGTTTGCTGTATTAAATACTTACTTGCAAGGGGATGGTAAAATTGTTCCACTTTTAAACTTCAAGGGTTTTAACTATACTCAAATTTATAAAATAATCTATGTGTACAACATAAAGGAAAGAAGCCTCTTCAGCTTCCCCCTTGAATCATTGTAAAAGAGCACAGCTGGCTCTTTATTTCTCATGAAGTACCAGCTGTAGTGTGTTTATAGTTAATCCCTTAAAATATGTCTGGCCCTTGCATGGAAAAGCTTATTTAAAAAAACAAACATGATATTTGACTGAATGGCCATTTCGTTGTTTCAGTATCATAAAGAGTGACCTCAGAGGTAGGAAGACCAGAGTTCAAACCTCACCTTTGTTATTCACTGGCTGGTTGATTCTGGGCAAGTCATTTAACCTCTAATTTCTCACCATCAGTTCTCTAAGGCTAAAATTTTCAAAGAGTCTCTCATCTTAATTGGCACAGAAAATTAATCACTGGGAAATTTCTACTTTAACAAAATCAAGATGGGGAGGGAAGGGTGAAGAAAAAAAATAAGCCATTATAGTCTTATTTTAGAATTCATCATTAAAATAAGATACATTTTTCTCCCAAACGGATCACTCTAATTTATTTCACATGAAGTGGCATGGAAAACCTATCACAATGGAGGGAAAGATGAGAGGGTAGGCAATGGACATCACTTGAACTTTACTCTCATCAGTATTTGGTTCAAAGAGGGAATAACTTACACAGTCAGTTGAATATAGAAATCTATCTTACCCAACAGAATAGGAGAGGAGATTTTGTAAAGGGAGAAGGTGGACTGAGAGAAAGGAGGGCAGAAAGGAAAGGCAATTGGTAGACAGAAGCTAAACACTATCAAAAAGAAAAACAGTGAAAGGAGAAAGAGGAAAAACAGGAGGAAAAAACAGGATGGAAAGAAATACACAGTTACTAATCATAACTGTGAATGTCAGTAGGATTAAATCTCCCATAAGAAAAAAGAAGAAATGAATAGCACAGTGAATCAAAAAACAGAATCCTACAAGAAACATACTTGAAGCAGAGAGACACACACAGAGCAAAGGCAGGGTGCTGGAGCAGAATCTATTATGTTTCTATGAAAGTTATAAAAAAAAAAAGCAGGGGTATCAATCCTGATGTTAGACAAAGCAAAAGCAAAAATAAACCTAATTAAAAGAGATACAAAAAGAAACTACATCTTGATAAAAGGTACCATAGTGAATACAGTAATGTCAATACTCAAGATATATGAACCAAGTGGTATAGCATCCAAATTCTTAAATATAACGTAAGTTACCTGTTCATGACCAAGAGATAGAAAGCATTATGAAATATAAAATAGATAATTTTGATTATATTATTTTGAAAAACATTTGCAGAAGCAGAGCCAAGATGGCAGCATAGGAGCAGCAAGGTATGGCAGCTCCCACACAGCCACATTAAATACCCATAAAATATGACTTTAAACAAATTTTAGGGCTCTAAAATGCACAAAAATACACTTCCCATTGAAGGCAGCTCGGCTTTGAAGGGACCATCTCAGCACTCAGAGCCAATACCAGCCCAGCCTGAAACCATGGTGTGACCCTGGGGGAAGCCACACAAGCCAAGCTGAGCCACAGCTGGAGCTTCAGGAGAGGAGATCTGTGGCAGCTGTGGCAGTTTCCAGAATTATCAAGCCATAAGAAAAAAGAACTAAGTGAAAGGTCACTGGAACTTAGTTAAAATTGGGGAAGAAAAGGAGGTCTGGCCAAACTGCCTCCAGGGCAAGGAAGTGCCAGAAACGGAGGCCCTGCACCAGCCTGAACATAGCTGCTTCAGAGCTCCTGGCCTGAAGACTGCAGGGGGGGCAAGCAATCCTTCAGAGGCCAAGTACTCTTGCATTGAGCAGCCTGGATCCGGATCGTAGCCTTGAGTGGTGGTCCTGGGGTGCATTTTCAGTGAGGCAAAGCTGGTGGGGGCTGCAGCAGCCTCCTAAAAGCTCCAGCAGCTGGGAAAACCCCAGCTATTTGGGACAGAGCTTTCCCCTCTGGAAGCAGAGTTTCACAGAGCTAAAAAAAAAAAACCATTGACTGCCCATCATGAGCAGGCAAAGGAAGCAAAGTAAGAACAGCAAACAAACTCTAGATTTCTTCTTTGGGGACAAGAAGGAACAAAGCAGGGAATGGGAGGAAGTCAACACAGTCAGAACTCCAACTCCAAAATCTTCCAAGAAACATGAAGACTGGCTACAAGCCATAAAGAAGCTTAAGAAGGATTTTGTAGACCAAATAAGATTAGTGGAGGAAAAATTGAGAAGAGAAATGAGAATGATGTAAGAAAATCATGAGAATAGAGTCAACAACCTGACTGAAGAAAGAAACAGCTTAAAAAATAGATTAACTCAAATGGCAAAAGAGGCCCAAAAGCCAATGAGGAGAAGAATGCTTTAAAAAGTCAAATTTGCCAGATGGAAAAAGAATCTCAAAATCTTTATGAAGAGAATAATTCCTTCAGAATTAGAGTGGAGCAAATGGA
>JAQQSU010012050.1:0-12018 GCA_028627135.1 Pseudochirops cupreus
TTATTCTCTTCAGTGAGTTTTGAAATTCCTTTTCCATCTGGCAAATTTGGCTTTTTAAGGCATTCTTCTCCTCATTGGCTTTTTGGGCCTCTTTTGCCATTTGAGTTAGTCTATTTTTAAGGTATTACTTTCTTCAGTCTTTTTTGGGTCTCCTTTAGCAGGCTGTTGACTCGTCTTTCATGATTTTCTTGTATCATTCTTATTTCTCTTCCCAATTTTTCCTCCCCTTCTCTTGATTTTCAAAATCCTTCCTGAGTTCCTCCATGGCCTATAACCATCTCATATTTTTCTTAGGAGCTTTTGATGAAGGAGTTTTGACTTTTGAGCTCTTTGCCATAGTAGAACTCTGCTTCCATATTGGAGAGAGCTATGTCCCAAGTCGCAGGGGTTTTCACAAATATTATCAGAGGTCTGAGGAGGGTACCCTCTCTACAGACACCTCAAGCTCTGGCACACTGCCACACACCCCAGGACCACTACCCAAGACTGCAATCCAGATCCAAGCAAGTTAAAGCAAGAGAAATTAACCTCTGAATGATTGCTTAGTCCCATATGATCTGCAGGCCAGGAGCTCAGGAGGCAGCCATGTGACAGCAGCTGCAGCTGCTGTGCCTCCACCATCTCTCACTCCGAGGGCAGGGGTCAGACTGTACTCTTTCCAACAGGGTTCCCCACTGACCTTTTACTTTCTCTTTGGCATTTATGGGTTAATAAGTCTGGAAAGCACCACAGCTGCTGGTGATTCACTCTCCTGAAGTCTGCTCTGGCTGGTCTATGCAGCTAGTTCGGGCTTCCCCAGGTCTCAGACTGTGCAGCTCACGTGGGACTGGGCTAGGCTTCCAGCTTGGTGCAATAGACCCTTCCATCCAGCCTGCCAGGCTGCCTTCAGTGGGAGCTTTGTTTCTCTCTGTCACTTTGTGGGTTCTGTAGCTCTAAAATTTGTTTAGAGTCATTTTTTACAGTTATTGGATGTGGTTGAAGTGGAAGCCGCGTGGAGTTCCTGTTTTTACTCTGCCATTTTGGCTCCACCCTCTAATTTGACGATCTTAAGGGATATCCTGGGGAGATATGTGCTCTACTCTGAGGCTATATTTGCCAAACTGACAAGATATGCAGTCTCTCCTCAATAGAGCTAAAAACACACCAGCAGATTCTTCATAGACACAGAAGAAGGAACCTCTAAAATGATCTGATCCAAGCTAGGCAAGAATTCCCTCTCTAGTGTTCCTGGTAAGGGGTCATTCAGCCTCTGCTTCTAAGGTCTCCAATAATGGGAACTTATTTCCTCCCAAAGCAGTCCATACTACTTGGAGACAACTTTAATTGCCGGGGGGGGGGGAGGGGTCTTTAAATTGAGCCAGAATCTGGCTATCTTACTTAGAACCACAGGTTAGAACCAGAATGCCTCTCAGAGAGAATTTTGTTCAAACTGCCCATTTTAAGATGAAGAAATCCAGGGTGAGAGCAGCTGAGTGACTTGTTTAAGATCACCTGAGTAGCAGAATTGTGGACCTCTGGCTCCAAATACCATAGAATTGGAACCACTATTTATTTCTTCCAAAGGACCCACAGATATTGTCTGAGAAAAGAAACTTTCATGAAGTGAGACTGACTTTAAAGCTTGGATCTGGAAAAGCTAGCTAAGATATAACAAGAATTACTTTGTGATGCTTGCTTTTCCTTCCTGACTGTCTCTTCCCCAGGAATAAATGAGGGATGTCCATGGTGGAAGGAACAAGTTCCCTAGAGTTTTCCCAGTAGCCCATTTGTATGATGCCCAGAGCTCTGCATAACTGAATGAATAAATGAGCATTATTTATGTGCGAAGCACTTGGCATAAAAATGGAAAAAGCAAAGAATCTCAAACTCTAATTGAAGGAGACAAAATGCAAAAGAAAGTTCAGCTACAGGTCAAATGGGAAGGCCCAGAAGACCTAAGGTTGATGAATTGAGGTAGATGGCAAGCCCAGGGGTCTTTAGGTAGCCTCATCAGGGGTTCCAGAGGAAATAGGGAAAGAACAGATAGTAAGGCCTGGTGATTCTTCACTGGAAAGAATAGAGTTGGTGATATTCGTTCCATTGAAGTAATATGATCAGTCAGGCAGCCCAGATGAGTTCTGGGAAACAAAGAGAAGGTAAAAGGGAAGCCACACATGTGGTGGTGGTGGGTCTTTTTGCAGCCCACCCAGCCTGGATATTTCTGTGTATAGATGGTCATGGACATATGGAGATACTGTTAGTAGCCCCTTCCTCTAGGGTCCCATTCTAGGCAGATCCCCATCAGTTGGTTCAATTGTTTTCCTCTTCTGGATCCCTGTCCCTATAGAATTGGTGGTACCTACAACCACAGAATCCTATGTTTTTATTCCTTCATTTACAGGTTGCCTATATTTATAACTTTATAATTTAGAAATCACTTTCTGTCAAATATCACTGAACCTGTTTGCATTTTCCCTCTGTCATTTCAGAAAGTAGGTCGAGAAAAACATGAGTGTTAAATGCAACGGAAATTACATGGGTTTAGGATGGACATGAGCACAAAGCAAGCTCAAGCACACCACCAAACCCTGTCACAAGTAACCACAAGGCGTGCTGGATAGCATTTGGCACTTGGAATCATTACGCCTTGAGGCTGAATCCTTCCTAACCATCTGCGTGGCCATGGGCAGAATATCACCTCCTCTGTTGAATCGGTCCAACATTGATAGTTGCTATTCCCCAGAGTTGTCGTAAAGCTCAGATTAGATAATGTTTGTCAAGTGCTTTGCAAACCTCAAGGAACAATGGACATGTCAGTTGTTATAACCATCAAAGACATTACTCCGAGAAGTTTAGCTAGTGTAAGTCAGTTGTTAAAATGGACCAAAAGAACTTAAAATTGCCTTAGTTAACAAATACTTGACTTACTTGTCAACCAGAGAGATATGCAACCCATGCACATTAATGGTTATGAATATAAACTTGTTAGCAAAATCTTACACATTGGATTGGTGAAAGATTATAAGCAGCTTTGCTCAATGAAACAGAGAAGCAATGGAAGATAAAGCCAATTTAAAGAAAGGCTGGTGAGGAACCTGACTAAGCAAAATTATCAGGAGAACATTCAAGGTTGACATGGAAAAGAAGACCACATAAGAATTATGGGAAAGAGCAAAGATTTTTCTGACAAGATCTTTTTACTGTCAAGAACAGTAAAATCACCACACTTGGGCCAGTATTACAACAATAAGATCACAGCCATACCTAGATGGACTAAAGAATTGGTAGAAACAGCATAAAAGAGAAAAAAGATGGAAAAAATAGCTGGACTAAGTGAAGCAGCTGTGGGGAGTGGGAGAGAATGAATTAGGGAAGAGTAAAAAGACTGCCTTGGTATAATGAGGGCACAGTTGAGATTTTATAACATAAATCTGAGTGGACTTGGACAGCAGAGGTCCTGGTAAATATGAATAGGTTAGAGATAAATAATATATGAAGAAAGATGGAGTGAACAGTAGGGAGTTCTAGTCTGATAAAAGAATTTCAAAGTTATTGATCACAGAAATGACTTGAAAGTGATGGCAAGGTCAAGTATGACCAAGTGTGACCTTCCCTCTACTTAGTCAAGATGGAATAAAAGAGTTGGTTATGGGATTTGAGGAATTCAGAGGTTAAGGTGTTTGAGGAAACATCCACATAGACATTCAGGCCACAAAGATGTGAGTCAAGCACTAAACTCCTTTACAAAGGTGGGAGAATTACCTGGACTTGGTACATAACAGCTACCATGATATGGATGGCATGTTTCATTTGGATAGAATGAAGCTCAAAGGGGGAGAAGTTATGAGTGATAATGGAGGAAGGAAATTCTGTAAATGACAAGAAGCAAGAAGTATTAACATTCCCCTACTATAATCAGTGACTCAGGTATGTTCAGTGGTGGTAAAGATGGTCAGGGTTGCCATGTGATCTCGAGGTGGGAGTGGTAAGCTGTTTCTATCGTTCCCAGAAGATGGAAAAAAACATTAAAAGAAAGGGTTCCTTCCTGGGACCCATATTTTCCTGGAGGAAGAGGAGGAGAGGTGTATTAGTGGGTAGTTATGGACATGGCCAAAAAAAGAAAGAGCATCAGTATTAAATACACAGAAGAAAAAATGAAGGGAAATCGTTTATAAAAGGAATGGAAATTCCAGAGGGCATATAAGAAAGGTCAGGAAGGATTGGAGTGTGTTATTAGAAGTGTAGGGTAGGCATATGTGGGGACTAGAGAATGGACCATGGTGGTTGGGAAATGGGGTGTTTACTCTTAGGCACTAAAATGGGAGTTCAAGATTAGGGGAGATTTTGCTAATCGAGATTTCCAGAAGTTTGGTCTTTGACCAAAGAGTCATAGGTTATCCCAAACTATAGAAGGCCTTGGTAGCCAGGCAAATAAGTTTGGATTTGATATAATAGCATGTGTGACATTACAAAAGCAGAACTTTAAGAATATTAATTTGGCAATGTCAGAGGCCATTGGGAGTATCACAGTACTCAAAGTGCTGGATTCAAGGGACCTAAGTTCAAATCTGACCTCAAACATTGACTAGCAACGTGACTATAAGCAAATCACTTACCCTCTACCTGCTAATGCTGGAGATACAAAACAAGGCAAAAGAAAGCCCATGCCCTCAAGGAACTTACAATCTAATACAAGGTGGTATGAGGTTTGGACTGGGGTTTGAAAGTTAGAATAGAGAGGAAACGAAGAGGATCTGAGGAATGAAAGAGAAACATGACTTGGTGACAGATTAGATATTGGGGATGGAAGTGAAAAAAGAATCCCAAGGCTTCTAGCCAGAGAGACTGGAAAAATAGAGGTATCATTGATGGAAATGAGCTTTTAAGAAAAGAAAAACAGTTTGTTGCAAAAGATGATGAATTTAGTTTTGCACATATAATTATAACATATTAGGAATGGAAGGGACCTTAGGTTTATCTATTCCAACCCTTATTTTACACGTGAGGAAACAGGACTAGAAGAAGTGACTTGGCTAAAGGTGTACTGAAATTAAGTGAAAGAGCCAAGCCATGAACCCAAATCTTCTGACCAAAAAGCCAGTACATTTTCTACTATACCAACCTGCCTGGACAAGATTAAGAGAACATTAAAGCATCCAAGTGGAGATAGGCAGTGAGCAGTTGGAGAGATAATGGAGAAGATTTACGGTTCATTGTTGCAGAATTGGTGATGGGGGAATGAATGGTCTCATTATAGTAATGTAAAGAGAGTGCCAAGGACAGAACTTTGGATACTGACCAGAATTTATACTTTGGGAGCAATAATAAGAGCCAGCAAAGAAGACCAAAGGAGGAAAGACAGGAAAATTTGATATTGCCACGAACAAAAACAAATCATTGAGGGAAGAGAGAGGTTCAAGGACTTCCTGGAGCATATATTTGGGAATTCATAAGGCCTGAAGGAAAGGGGACTGGTATCTACTTGGGTCAGTTCTATTCCCTTAAAAGGAACTTTAGGCAGGGACTGAGGCCTATGAAAAGTGAATTCCCTATTGTGGGAGGAGACTGAGAAACCTTTGAGATTTAGTCCCCAGGGGCAACTGTTTTCAAATGGTGAAGAAATAAGAAAATGAGTAATAGGGGAATATAAGGAAAAAAGATTGAACTTACCAAAGATCTCAGGAGGAAGAAAACTTTATTAAAAAACCAAAGCACAAGCAGATGAATCAACAGGGAAGATAATGACAAAAGGGAAGATGACCTCCAGGACATCTAAATAAGTTCAAGTATCTCTAACTGACTATTTCCAGACCGAGGAAAGTAAATCAACACTTGATGAGTCAGAAAATTCTGTGTATTCCCACAGCAAAATATTTCTAAAATGGTTCAAGTTAGAAATAAGATTTATAAAATAAGAATCTATAGTCTGCACAGCAGAAATAATTGACAGAATAGGAAAACTTAAGTTTGTGGTAGCAAATTGCTCCAGGGAAATGAGAGAACCACCTGATTTGGAATACAAATATAGGAGTGAAATACAATCTAGAAAAGAAGGGGAAAAAAAATAATGTTAAAAGAACACATGATGTCTGTGGAAGCAAAGCATCATGATCCCAACGACAGTATGTATAGCAATAACTCAAAAAACCTGAAAAGCAGAATGTTAGAAATAATGCAAGAATGGTATTCAGAACTTCTTAACACAGAAACCATAGTGCCACTTGAAATAACCCATAGATCATTTTCAGAAGAGACAACTACAACAATTCTTTGCTTCAATCTCCTAGACACATTTGTCAAATTGAACTAGTCTAATGACAGAAAACAAATTCTGCAGGTGACCAGGGGAAAGACTTCAAATATAAAGGAAAGGAAATTAAAATAACTCAAGATTGTTCTGTACCCAGCAGAAATCACAGAAAGGAAATGGAATAATGTGTTCTGAAGAGCAAAGGACGCCAAGGTGACATACACTCCAAATCTGACCACAACTATCAATCAAAAAAGATGGATATTCATTTAAAAGAGGCATTTAAAATATTCTAACAAAGAAAACCAGGAATTAGCATATATCAGAAATGCAAGAAAGGTAAACTAAAACAGCAATCAGGGAAGACATAAGTAACAAAATAAATTATGCCAGAAAAAAGGGGGAAAAAAACCTTAGAGAAACCCTAATGGGACTAAAAATAACAATAATAAAAAAGCAACATTGAGGCCATTAATATAATTATTTCTAAAAGTACACAAGGTGATAAGGATGAAGTGAATTTAAAGAGAGGTAATGTTGAAAAACGGGTTTGAAACTCTACAGGATAAACCTCTAAACAATCTGCCTACAGGTGAATCAACACTTCCATGGTGGAAAAGAGATGCTCTGTAATGGGAGATGGAAACCTTACAATGAATATAATCTGCAGGGATCTGTTGCTTAGAGACATCACTACCTGTGAAAGAGTATTGTGTCTTCGTAGACATGCCTCTGGAGGAGAGTTAGAGTGCTCTAGGGGCAACTGACAGTCAAAAGGATGAGAAGACGTGGCTCAGGAAGATTTCAGGGCAATAAGGGACAAATAAATGAACATGGAGAGGGAAGGGGGTAGCAATGAATGACCCAATCACAAAAATTTCCACCATGGGGCAATATTTCTATTCTCTACCTCTACGAACTGATACTTGTAGGAGTGAAGCACAAAAGAAAGAAAGGGACTAGGAAACAAGATCTATGAGGCAATAATATAAGAACTAAGTAAGAGGAACTAAAGATGACTAATAAAACTTTAGGGGCTTTAATTCTATGAGGAATATGGACAGTAAAGAAGGTATACATGCGTATAAAGACTATAAATGAAAAAATAGTCTAAGAAATACAAAATTGGAAGAGACTGATGAAGCCAAAAGAGAAAGACATCCTTTTTTAAAAGAAAAAAAAGTCCAGAAAATGAAAAATAAACCTAATCCAATTAAAAATTTAAGGGCACAGGAAAAGAAATTTTACTTAGTTGAGAGAGAAAATGAGTTAGGAAATAAATTACTAGATAAAAAAAAAGAAGGAAAGGGGAATAAATAAATGAAATAATGTTCCAAAACTAGGGAAAGGAGAGAAAAACAATTGGGGTCAAATCTTCAGGGTGAGGGGAAAAGAGTCTATTGGAAATAGGGTTTTCTTAAAGTAGATTAAGCAAAAATAATTGAAGAGAAAAGGCATAGAAGGCCAATGAAAATTCCTAATTCAGGAAAAGCTGGTATTGGAGATCAATGGAAGAAAATTTAAACCAATAAAATTAGGCTCAGATCATTTCAGAAAACAAAACCCTATAATCTGTTGCACGAAAGGAACATAACTAAAAAGCCAAGATATGCACAGAATAAACATGAGGGAATGGAACAAAATTTATTATGCATTAGGCAAATAAAAAATAGGACTTGTAGTCATACTATCAAAACAAAAAAAAAATTTGCAACATAAACAAGGATAAACAAGGAAGCTAGAGTATACTGACAGGAATCATAGATAACAAACAAATATCAAGATTAAACTTAAATGCTTCCCAAAGTCTTAGCAACTAAATTCATAAAGGAGAAATGAACTGAATTACAAGAAGACATAATAATTCAATAATAGCAAGAGACTTTTATGTCTCAGTTTTGGACAAATCTAATAGAAAGATAAACAGAAGGGGAAATACAGAATTGAACAATTGAAGGAGAAACAAAACTATATGACTTACGATATCTTTTTAAAAATAAATTATTTTAATAGATGTTATAACAAATATTTATAATTTCCAAACTATGTGGAAAGAAAAAAAATCTCAAAATATAGAGGCTTAGCAAAATCAAAACCATTTGGGAACAGAATAAAGTATACATCTTCTCTGTTGTCCTATCTGCTACTGGCCTTGTCACAAGATTGCTTTCAGTAGATCTACACAAGAGATAGGATACTTGTATTTAGTTACACAAAGCAGTCATTTTTTCTTTTCTTATTTATTTGTGACACTTTGAGTTCCAAGTTGTCTCCTTCCAGCTTTCCCAATTCCACATTAGAGAAGGCCAGTATTTGATATATTCATGTATTTGGGATCATATACTACATACTTCCATATATCAATTCTTTCTTTAAAGATTTTCATTCATAAGTTGTTCACAAATGATTTGAATAATCTTATTACTCAGAATAGCTTAGTCATTGACATTCACTCTTCGAACACTACTGCAGTTACTGTTAAAAATCTTCTCTTGGTTCTACTCATTTCACTCTGCCTTATTTCAAACAAATCTATCTATGCTTTTCTAAAGCCAAACCTGTTCATCATTTCTTATAGCACAATAGTATTCCGTCACAATCATATATCACTACTTTTTCAGTCATTCACCAATTAATGGGCATCACCTTAATTTCCAAATTTTTTTTTGCCACCACAAAGAGATCTGATATTAATATTTTAGGACATATAGGGTTTTTTTTCCTATTTCTCTGATCACCTTGGGAAACAAACCTAATCGTGATTTTCCTGGGTCAAAGGGTATACACAGTTTTATAACTCTGGACATGATTCCAAATTGCTCTCCAAATGGTTGGATCTGTTTTTAATTCCGCCAACAGTATATTTAGTTTCCCAATTTTTTTCACATCTCTTCTAGCATTTGTCATTTTCCCCTCCTATCATTTTAGTTAATTTGATGGTTATGAGATGGTACCTCAGAGTTACTTTAATGCACATTTCTCTAATCAACAGTGATTTAGAACATTTTATTTGAATGTATCTATATCTTTTTTATTTCTTCTTCCAAAAACTACCTATTCATCTCCTTTGACAAATTATAAATTCGAGAATGACTCATATTCTTATGAACTTGACTCAGTTCTCTATATATTTGAGATATGAGGCCTTTAGCTGAGATACTGGTTATAAAATTCCCCCTCCTCCTTTTCAGTTTTCCTTCTAATCTTGGCTACATTGGTTTTATTTGTATAAAATCTTTTTAACTTATTGTAATCAAAATTGTCCATTTTATATCAAATAATGTTTATTCATAGATTCTTATCTTATTCCTTAAATCCGACTGGCGATACATTCCACGCTTCTCTAATTTACTTGTGATACCTCCCATTATATCTAGGTTATATATCTGTTTTCACCTTGTCTTGGCAAATGGTGTAAGATGTTGGTCAGCACCTAGTTTCTGCCTTACTGCTTTACAATTTTTCCAGCAATTTTCCCAAATAGGGGATTCTTATCCCCAAAGTTAGATTTTTGTGTTTATTAAACATTAGGTTACCATAGTCGCATACCTACTCTATTCCATTGATCAACTATTCTATTTCTTAGTCAGTACCAGCTAGTTTTGATAATTACCACATTATAGTATAGTTTGAAATCTGGTACTAGCAGGCCTTTTTCCTTCACATTTTTTGTTAATTCTTTTACTATTCTTGACCTTTTGTTCTTCCAAATGAATTTGTCATTATTTTTGTCTATCTCAATAAAAAAAAAAACACAATTGGTGTTTAAGTGGGATGGCACTGAATAAGTGGGATGGTTTAAGTAGAATTGTCACTTTTATTATATTTGCTCAGTCTATCCATGAACGATTAATATTTTTACAATTATTGAAATCTGACTTTATTTGTATAAAAAGTGTCTCGTAATTAGTTCCTGGATTTGTCTTGGCAGGTATACTCCCAGATGTTTCATATTATCTATGTTATTTTAAATAATATATCTCTTCCTGCAGGGTTTTGTGGGTAATATATAGAAATACTTATGATTTACATGGGTTTATTTTATGTCTTGCTACTTTGCTAAAGTTGTTTCAACTAATTTTTTTTTCAATTTCTAGGATTTTCCAAGTATACCATCATATCATCTACAGAAAGACAGTTTTATTTTCTCATTGACCATTCTGATTCTTTCAATTTCTTTTTCTTCTTTTATTGTCATTGCTAGCATTTCTAGTACAATATTGAATAATAATTGTGATAAAGGGCATGCTTCATTCTTTTTTTTTTTTTTTTTTTGCTTTTTGGAGGGCAACTGGGGATTAAGCAACTTGCCCAAGGTCACACGGCTAGGTTTTTTTGTGTTAGGTGTCTGAGGCTGCATTTGAACCCAGGTCCTCCTGACTCCAGGGCCGGTGCTGTATTCACTGAGCCACCTAGCCGCCCTCACACTTTTTTTTTTTTGGCATGCTTCATTCTTGATCTTATTGGGAAGGCTTCTAGCTTCTAGCTTATCCCCATTGCAATTAATGGTTTTAGATAGATATTTCTTATAATTTTAAGGAAAATCCATTTATAGCTATGATTTCTAATGCTTCTAATGGGAATGAGTGTTGTATTTTGTCAAAAGCTTTTTCTGAATTTATTGATATAATCATATGATTTTCATTGATTTTGTTATTGATATAGGGGTATATGGGGTTTTCAGGGAGAACTAGGACCTCTGGTGTGAGAGCTTGCTGAACGTCTTTCAGGTCTGCTCATCTACTTTTGGTCTCGCCCAACTCTCACCTGTGGCTCCAAATTGTAGCATGTTCAGTGTCCATACCACAGTAAAATCATCTCAGGAGATGGGCTAAACCATGCTGAGGTTGATTAACATGCTTCAAACCCATTGGTGAGGTAGGGGGATCTCTACCCCAACCTTGTGAAGACTTTACCTGGTGGAATAGGTGGATGAGAACAATTTATTGAAACAGTCATGAAAATTGCTGCAGAAGGCACTGTGGAGATCTTAGAGACTGGTCAGACATCAAAGATGCCAAGGTTATTCACTATATCCTGATCCATTGCCAGTTGTCTTGACTTATTTTGCCATTGGACTTCAGTGACTCTGGAAGAGACAATGAGACTGTCAACTTTGTGCAGCTCTGCCTCACTTAAATTGAACTCACTAACAAATTAAGACATCACCTTATGATATCATTGGTCTTCCTTGAAAATGAAGGAAAAACAAACAGCAATTAACTATGTTAATAGTTTTCCTTATGTTGGACCAGGCTTACATGCCTGGTATAAATTCCAGTTTGTCTCATTGTATAATCTTTGTGAAATATTATTGTAGTCTCCTGAGTAATGCTTTACTTAGGATTTTTGGATCAATATTCATTAGTGAAATTGGTCTGTAAACTTTGCCTATCTTTCCATATAATCTATTTAATATTGGAATTAGTTGATTTTTAAATGTTCAGCAGAATTCACTTGTAAATCCTTCTGGTCCTTTCTTAGGAAGCTCATTTGTGGCAGTTTATATTTTTGTATTTTTCCATTTCACTTAGATTATTAAATTTACTAGCATATAATTAGGCAAAATAGCTCCTAATAATTGCTCTAATTTCATCTTCATTAGTAATGTATTTACCCTTTTAATTTTTTAAACTAGTGGTTTGTTTTCCTTCTCTTTAAAAATCATATTAACCAATGGTTTATATATTATATTTTTTAAAATAAAACTAGTTCCTGTTTTATTTATTAATTTACTAGTTTCTTACATTCAATTTTATTAATCTCACCTTTAATTTTCAGGATTTCTA
>JAQQSU010012051.1:0-12017 GCA_028627135.1 Pseudochirops cupreus
ACCAACCCTGGAGTCAGGAGGACCTGAGTTCAAATTTGAGCTCAGACACTTAACACTTACTAGCTGGGTAACCTTGGGCAAATCACTTAACCCCAAATGCCCCTCCAAAAAAAAATTTCTGGACCTGTCTTTCCAGTCTCATGATACATCACCTCTCTTCCCACAGTCTAAGAAGCAAAGGAAAAAAAACTTTAAAAAAAAAAAAAGAGGAACAGAAACCTATGGAAAGACTCATGTGCCCCGATGCAAAGAGAGATAAGCAGAGCCAGGAGAACAGGAGAAGCAGCGACTGCAGCAAAGAAGATGGAAAAGAGCATAAGAAGAAGACTCTGCTCTGTGGCCCACCTCAGGTCTGCAGAACAGGCGACGAGCACCATCTTCCTCTTCTGAGTAAAGAGGTGGGGGGCTATGGAGACTGAATGTAGCATACGATACCAGACAGCATCGATTTAGCAGCACTTTAAAAATATTATCTCACAGAATAACAACAATAACATTTATGTAGCACTTACTATATGCCTGGCACTATTTTACAAACATTATCTCCTGCAATAATAATAGCTCACATTTAAATCGCGCTTACTATGTTCCAGGCATTGTGCCAAGTGCTTTACAGTTATCATCTCATTGGGTCCTCACCACAACACTGAGAGGTAGGGTCTGTTATTATCTCCAATTTATAGTTGAGGAAATGGAAGCAGCTGGGGGTGAAGTGACTTGCCCAGGGTCACACAGCTAGGAGTCTGAGAACTCGGATCCTGCTGACTCCAGATTTAGCCCTCTATCTACTGTAAAGACCAGCTGCCTTTTGTTACTAGGGAGGGTCTAGTGGGTAAGATGACATATTTGGGAAATTCCTGGTGTAAAAAAAAAAACAAATAAACAACAAGAAGAATTCAATTTTTTTTAAATTGAGGATTGGATTTGAGCAGGATTTATTTAACCGTTTGTGTCCTGGGAAGCCTAGGGACCCCTTCAAAGAATCATGTTTTTAAATGTGTAAAATACAGAGGATTACAAAAGAAACCAATCCTGTTGGGCTATGTGATCTCCAAAGACACATGAAATATATGACTCAGAATCATCCACTTTGGGATGGTGATCAAGCTGATCCGTGGGTAGCCACTTCCCTCCTTTAAGCCTCAGTTTCCTCATCTGTAAAGTGGACACAATAATGAACTTATGCCATTTATTTCCTAGGATGGCCTTAAAGCATAAAAGTCTGAGGCTTCAGGACTGAATTCACCTGGTAGAAAAATCACCTTCACTTTAGTGTGTGGTTAATGCTGCCCTTTCTCAGCAGCAGGAGGTTTCAGTCATTTGTATGGCTTGTATTGGTCTTTGCTTCCCAAAGGAAGGGACAGAGGATCATAATAGGGCTAAGGACTGAAACCAAGATTAATTGGCATGGGGAGCTCCCAGGTGAGGAAACCACTTCTGCCAATGCAGGTTGGCACCCCCTTTGCAACTTGTGACCTTAGAGGTTTGTCTAAACCTCTGGCATATGAAAAGCCTTGCTCGTGAGCTCAGCCAGTGTGTCTCAGAGGTTTAGCCTGAACCCAGATCTTCTTGCTTTTGAAGCCCCAGTAGGCTGCACTGCTTATATTTACATACCTGATTCCTTGGAAGTAATCCACCCATAGTCACACAGTAAGTGTCAGAGGTAGGATTTGAACCTGCATCTTTGCAAACATCAAGACTAGGGCTCTTTTCATCATACTACACAGTGCAGAAAAGGCAACACGTTGTAGCAGAAAGAATCCTGGATTGTGAGTCAAAGGCCCTTGACTTTGAAGTCAGACTTTGTAGCTTATGTGATTTTGGCCTGGGCCTTGGTTTCCTATTCTGTACAAAGAACAAAAGCATTAAAAATTAAATAAAAAGTTGTTTAAAAAAAAAGGGATAGATGAGGTCAGAACTAGGGCCAGGCAACTGGGACTTTGTCAAGGGGGGCTGAAATGTAGATGGTATTGACAGCACATGCACTCTCCCAGGAGGCTGAAACAAGTGAGTTTAGGCCTCATTAGCAAGGACAGTTAGTTAAAATAGGAAGGTCTTTGGAGAGGAAGTGTACATCACCTGGTGGCTTCTTCAGTTATGTTGCCAAATCCTACATCTTCCCCATGGTTGCTGCACCCCAGGTGAAGGCGTCTTCCTCCACTGGGGGTTCCATCTTGTTCTCTCTGACACCCCAGCAGCAGCCTTGGTGAGTCCTGGGGCCTCCCCCTACCCACCACAGGGACCCCACAGTCCAAGGTCCCTCCCTTTACCCCTTACAAATGAACTCACCCTGGGTGCCAATATTGCTGACAATAACTCTGGATCAGATAAACTCTTTAACAAACCTTAAAGATGTATTAATATAATGCATAAGAAACAATGGGAGGGAACAGAGTCAGGAAAGAAGGGAAGGTCTCAGGGAACTTTTCACCTAGAGTTTAATCTAGATTCAGATGCTAGTTCTTCTGTCAGGGTGACCTTAGTCAGGCAATAAGCATTTATTAAATGCCTATTGTGTGCCCAGCACTGCGCTCCACACTGGGGATACAAAAAGAGGCAGAAGACAATCCCTTCCCTCAAGGAGCTTCCAATCTAACAAGGGAGACAGTACGCCAACAAAGCAAGTTATACATACAGGATACATTTGTTGCTGTTCAGTCACATTCAATTCTTCGTGACCCCATTTGAGGTTTTCTTAGGGAAGACACTGGAGTGGTCTGCCATTTTCTTCTCCAGCTCATTTGACAGATGAGGAAACTGAGGCATGTTAAATGACTTACCCAAGGTCACACAGCCAGTAAGTGTCTGAGGCTGGATTTGAACTTGGAGGATGAGTCTTCCTGCTTCTAGGTCCAGGGCTCTATCTGCTGTGCCACCTGGCAGCCCATACAGGACAAAAAGTGAACAGAAGCAAAGTACTAAAACTGAGAAGGGTAGAAAAGGTCGTAAAAGATGGGACTTTGGTTGGAACTTAGAGGGAGCCAGGGAGGTCAGTGGCTGAAACAAGATAGGCATGAGGGTCAGCCCGGGAGAAGGCCTGGAGAACCTGAGGACCTAGGGGGCCCCGCACGGCCTCAAGGTCACAGGTTTTGCACCCCTGTCCTAGCCCAGCTCCCTCACAGGACTCTGAGGCCCAGGGATGCTGAATGGCCTGCCCAGGGCCACATAGGAAGTGACAGTTAGTAGGGCTGGGCCCCAGGTTTTCTGGCTGAAAATCCTGTGTTCTCTCTGCTACTACAGAGGGAGAAGCATCAGGCTGGTGCCACGGGATGTATCCAATGGGAAAATGTGCCAGCTCTGGAGCTGGACAGCCTAGGCTCAAATTCTGACTTCGTCACTTATGATCTGTGTGTGGCAGGTCACTTAATGCCCTGTACCTCAGTTTCCTCATCTGTAAAATGAGAAAAGTATACTCAGTTGCCTTTGAGGTCCAGCTCTAAATCTGTGATCCTGAGATTCTATGACCTTGAGAGAACTTGATCTGTGTGGGCCTCAGTTTCCTCATCTGTAAAGTGAGGGGTTTGGACAAGGTCCCTTCCAGCCCTAAATCTAGGAACCTCAGCTCTTGAGAAGGCTGCTATTCCTTCTGGGTCTCAGTTTCCTCCTTTGTAAAACAAAGAGGTTAGCCTTTGGGGTATGATCATATCATGTGGGAATCAACCACATGTGAAGTCTATAATAAAGCTCCTTTTGGGAGAAGTAGGATGAGCCCAGTTTCCTTGCATGTTCTAGGCATGCTAGTTCCCCCTTCAGCGGAACCTGAAGGCTACATGTGGTTTTCTAGGCCCCCAAGTTCAGCCCTTTGACTGAATCCATACTTTACAGAACAAATCCTTTTACTAAGGGATTCCCCATCCCTGTTCTAGAGCCTATGTCCCAGGAAGGAGGCAGAGTTAGAAATGGTTGGTGATTATGAGCTGGTCACAGTGGAATTTCAGGGGGCAGGGGAGGAGATGTTGCCTGGACATCGATGAAATGGGTAACATCTTACTCACTGGGCAGTCAGCTGCGCAGCCTGTCTCCACTTAGGCCAGGCGTATGGGAGCTTTGTACTATCTAAGGCGACATATTACTGCTCCGGAACAGGTGGACAGCATGCTTCCCTCGTCCCTGACAGGCTTGCAACATGCCAGAAATGTTCTTGTCCTCATGCCTGCCTTTAGGAGCCCAAATCCCTGGTGACAGTAAACATGACTCAACAGAGGGCCTGGTACCAAGGTCCTGTACCTTACATGTTTGGGGAGAGAAGCCAGGGCTACCCTGGTTAAAAGAGAAAGAGGCAGGCAGACACCCAAAGAGAGACAGAGACAGAAAGAGAGAGAGACAGAGACATACAAAGAGACAGAGAGACAAAGAAACTGAGAGGGAGAGAGAAAGAGAAAGACAGAGAGAGACAGAGACAAACAGAAACACAGAGAGAGGCAGAGAGAGAGAGAGAGAGAGAGAGAGAGAGAGAGAGAGAAAGAGAGAGAGGATTGAAGAAAGGAAAAGGGAGGGGAGAGAGAGAGAGACAAAGAGGGAGAGGTGGAGAGATAGACAGAGACAGAGACAGAGATGAAGGAACACAAAAAAAGAAAGAGATGAGAACTGGCCTTGAAATTGCTTTTGCTTGAGATGTATTGTCTGGGGGCCAAGTTATGCAGGTAATTGTTTCAATTGTCACAGGGTTTGGAGCTGGAACAGACCTTAGATGTAATTTTTGCGTTTTGTAATTCCAGCTCTAGCTGAGAACACAGCTCAGGTCTCCCTCTTATTTGCTGATGCCCCTCCACAATTACTAGTCTTCTCTCCCCTTTGCAAAGACTTTGAAATTATACTTATTTATCTGTGTACATGCCGTATCCACTCCCTCCCTCACCTCCAGAGGGGATATAAATAACCAGTCATTGAGGAGAGGAAAAATGGATATTCAATTGGGTAAATTACTTGATACCACTGAGCCTCAGTTTCCTCATCTATAAAGTGAGAATGGTTTTATTGAAATTTTTCCCCTTCTCTCTTCCTCCCCTCTCCTTTCTAGCTATCATGCTTTTAAAGATGGTCTAGTATAGGAGTTCTTAACCTGGGGTCCCAGAAAACATTTCTGGAGCCTCTGAATTTAGTTTTGTGGTTATTTTAATAACTGTGTTTCAGTATACTTGGTTTCCTATGGAATCCTATATATTTTGTTTTATGCATTTAAAAATGGGATTCTGGGAAGGGGTCACCAGACTGCCTTCCGGAGGGATCTAGAACATAAGAAAAGTGAAGAACCTCTGATAGAAAATGGAATGAGTCAGAAGGGCTGGGTTTTGAATCCCAGCTTTCCTATTTACCTAAGTCATCTTGGGTAAATCAAGTCACTTCTCTGGATGGAATACTCAGAAGCCATCTGGCCTCACCTCCTCATTTTATTGTTGAGGAAATTCAGCGATGGGGGTGCAGTTGGGGTCGAGGGGGTGGGAAGTGACTTGCCCAGGGCCATACAGGTTGAGAAGAGGTGACCTCAGTCCTTCCCCATCCACTCCCATCTCTAGATACTGTAATCTATACAATCAGAGCCCACTTCAGGGACATCAGTGAAAGCAAGGGGATTCCAGAAAGTCAGAGTCAAAGGTAGCTTTTGGGCACCAAAGTACTCCGTGGATTTCCTGGCTGGCGACATTGGCTATTCTCGGGCCAGCCCTCTGACCTTTGATTGTTCTCTTTTTCCAGGGTGGGATCGTGTGGTGTTTCTGGGGCGTTGCCAGTCCTTTCCCTGTAGCCTGGGAACTTTTTTTTCTCTCTATTACAGCCCTCTCAGACTAATCCCTTTCATTTTATTCCCCAGGAAGAGACTGTATTATTTTTCAGTTTCAAGATACTATTGAAAAACAAAACAAATAAAACTCCAGAGAAACTTTGAATGAGGAAAGGGAAGGTGAAGGTCCCTGGGACTTTGGACCTGGTATCAGAATGACCTCGGTTCTGATCCTGCTGGCTCAGCCACTTTACCGTCTGATCCTGGGAACACTCCCTTAATCTGTCTGGGCTGAAGTTTCTTCATCGGTAAAACAGAGTCTAGGCTTGATGAGCACTGAGGTCTACTTTAATAGTAAATCTATGATTTTGTGACTTCTCGAAGAATCTCTGAAGGTCAGAACTAGGAGGTGGTTAATAGATCACAGGGTTGGGGCAGATAGGTGGCACATGGGATAGAGTACCAGCTCTAGAGTCAGGAAGATTTGAGTTCAAATATGGCCTCAGATACTTAGAGCACTATAACCTTGGGCAAGTCACTTAATGCCCACTGCCTCCAAAAATTAAAAAAAGGAGAGAGAGGGAGAGATCATGGAGTCTGTCTTCCTCATTTTATTTATTTAATTTTTTTGCCTTTTTTTTTTTTGGAGGGGGCAATTGGGGTTGTGACTTGCCCAAGGTCACATGTGTCTGAGGCCGGATTTGAATTCAGGTCCTTCTGACTCCAGGGCCGGTGCTCTATTCATTTTGCCACCTAGACACCCCTCCCTCTTTTTACAAATGAGGAAACTGAGGGCTACAGAAAAGTGACTTGCTTAGGGTTGGAGACCTAGAATATGAATCACATAACTGGAGAATGAGGAGGTGACATATAAATCATTGAGTTCAACATCTTTATGTTACAGGAGGAACCTGAGACTTGGAGCTAATAGTAAGGTCAGGACAGATGCTTGTTAATTGATCTAGAATTGAGCTAGAACCAAGGTCTTCTGAATTCAAGTTCAGGGCTCTTTCTGTTATGCGGTACTAAGTAACTCCTCTCTTGTCCTCTTTTCTCTTCTTCTCCCCTCCCCTCCCTCCCCTGCCCTGTCCTCCCCTCCTCTTTGCTCTCCTCCCCTCTTTTCCTCTGTCCAGATAGGGTATCATAGCCTTACCTGCTGATACTGTGCCCAAAGAAATGTAACTTTGATCACTGAAATATTTTTTTTTAAGGACCACTTCTTAAACCAAAATCACTCTGGCTCTCATTGATTGGCCCATAATAGGTCCCAGGCCAAGCCCTACTTGGTCACTGTTTGCACCCAGATTGGCTCAGAAATAGTAATTGTTTCTGTTTTGGCCAGAAACCCTGAGGGTCTTCCCCTCCCAGGTTGACTTTTTTTTTTTTTTGACTAGGTAAAGAGGCCATTCTCGACCTCTTTTCTTACCTAGCCTTTCATCACTGCATGGGGGTTGCCTCAGTCAAACTGAGGCCTTAATTTAAAAAGGCCAAGGTCTCCCACTGTACGGGCCCATTTCCAGTCATCCTGATCTATATCTCAGCACTGGACCCAGATGGTTCTGGAGAAAGTGAGGCTGGTGACTTTCCATAGCCCTTCCTCACTTAAATCCAATGCACGTCCTGGCATCATCTCCCTAATGTCATGGTCCTCTTGGAGAACGAGGACAAACAACAACTAAGTAACCCAAAGTTCCATAGTGAATTCATTCCAGGTTATCAGTAATACTTTGACCATCAAGTTGTTTGAAGAAATTTTCATTAGCTAAGATTTGGAGGAAGATACTAATTTTAGTTGAATTTCAAAACAACAACAAACTTAAGTCGATAAATATTTATTAATAAATTAAATAAATTAAAATTAATAAATTAAATCAGTACATATTTATTAAGCACCTACTATGATCCAGGCACTGTACTAAGCCCCAGGGGATGAAAGAAGAGGTAAAAGACAGTCCTTACTCACAGGCAGCTCACAGTCTGATGAAGGAGACAAAAATCAGTCCATCAAAAACCGTCTATGAATCAGGCATTCTGCTAAGTGGTAGGTAGGGATACAAAAAAGGCAAAAGACAGCCCCTGCCCTCAAGGGACTTACACTCTACTGGCAGAGGCAACATACAAACAAATAAATTTGTTGTTGCTCCTTTCTTTTGTTTGTATCTGACTCTTTGTGACCCCATTTGGGACTTTCTTGATAAAGATACTGGAGTGATTTGCCATTTCTTTCTCCAGCTGATTTTACAGATGAGAAAACTGAGGCAAACAATATTAAGTGACTTGCCCAGGGTCACACAGCTAGTAAGAGTCTGAGGCCAGGGTTGAACTCACAAAGGTGAGTCTTCCTGACTTCAGGCCCAGCTTTGACACTTAGCTGTCCCTGTATTTCATAGACAGGGGAAATGAGACCAGTGATGAAATGCATAGAGAGTCAGGTTTGTAGTCAGGAAGACTCATCTTCATGGGTTCAAATCTGGCCTTACACATTACTTGCTATTACTTGCTGTGTGACCCTAGGCAAGTAATTTCACCCTGTCTGCCTCAGTTTCCTCATGTGTCAAGTGAAGGAAATGAAAGATCACTCCAGGATCTTTGCCAAGAAAACCTCCAGTGGGGTCACAGAGTCAGACACGACTGAACGATAGCAAGGACAAAACGAGGAATGTGGACTAGATGGTTCCTCGTCGCTGTGGTCCAGGTAGTAACCAATCAACACCCCTGCCCCAGCTTTGGCCCTTTCTCCAGCTAACTTCTAATTACTTCGTAACAATCGATGGTAAAGAGCATCCAGATGGTAAGCTCCCTGAAGGCAGGGATCATTTCACTTTTGTCTCGGCATACCTAGCACTCTATCCGAAGTCTAGCACGAAGTAGTGGCTCGATAAATGCTTGTGGATTGATTGAATTCAGTGAAGAGTCCTGGGTGCCCAGCACGGTGAGAAGTCTGTGAGGGGGAGGGGGTGGTGGAGATGTGAAAGTTAGTAAGATGCTCTGGCCCTGGAGAAGCTTCCAGTCCAATGGTACGGCTGAAGCTGAGAGGGAAGGAAGACACCTCGCAGCTGCCTGGTTCTGACCAACGTCTCTGCTTCCCAAGCAGTTCTCAGTCCTCCTTTACTCATCTGTTCTACATTAAAATGTCATGTATCCCCCAGTGAGTTAATGTGGTTGGATGTCAGTGTAATGCCCCAAATCATATTCATCATTTGCATATTTAATTTGCTTTTGACTGTTTGGGGGATACTCAGTATTCCCTCTCCTTGACATTTAATGCAAATTTCATGTGTAAAGTGTCTAAACAAACGAAGTCATGTAGAAAACTGAGGTCAAAATGGCAGCCAAAGGGAACTGCCGCTTCCCCAATTATGCTAAGCCATGTCACAAATGACACAAAATGCTTCCTATTTAAGCAATCCAGATCAATTCCAATTTACGTTGTTCTGTTTTTACAGTACCGAGAATCTTAGAATTTTTGTTGTTCAGTCATGTCTGACTCTCTGTGACCTCATTTGAGGTTTTCTTGGCAAAGATGCTGGAGTGGTTTGCCATTTCCTCCTCTAGCTCCTTTGATAGATGAGGAAACTGGGACAAATAGGGTTAAGTGACTTGCCCAGGGTCACACAGCTGTGTATGAAACTGGATTTGAACTCAGGTCTTCCTGAATGTAGGACTGAATTACCTACATTCCCCAGAGTGGCCCTTAGAAGTCACTTCATCCACTCTACTCCTTTTACAGAAGAAGAAATTGAAGGGAAGGCCCCACATTACACAGTAAGTAGCAGTTAGGACTATAACCCAGATCTTTTGATGACCAGTTCGGGTTTTTTTTTCCCCATAAGATCATACAGATCTCTATGCTCCCTCTTTAATTAATATTAAAAATATAAATGTTAATTTGCATTCACCTTTTAAAATGTTAGTTTATATTACATATTTTGTACAGATAAATAATTTCTTTACAAAATGTTACTGGAGTAGTCACAGTGTCATAGGTCTGGAAACAAAAGGGACCTCAGAGGCCATCTAGTCTAGCACTTATTGAGCTACTACTTCGTGCCAGACTTAGGATAGGGTGCTAGGTATACCAAAACAAAAGTGAAATGATCCCTCAGGGAGCTTACCATCTGGATGCTGTTTACCATCCATAGTTACAAAGTAATTAGAAGTTAGCTGGAGAAAGGGCCCCAGCCGCTGGGGCAGAGGTGTTGATTGGTTACTACCAGGACCGCAGCAAAGAGGAACCATCTAGTCCATATTCCTCGTTTTGTCCTTGCTGTAGTTCAGTTGTGTCTGACTCTTAGTGACCCCACTGGAGTACAGTAGAGTACAGAGGGTGCTGGATTTGGAGTCAGATGACTTGATACAGTCACATATCATTTACTCATCTGTAAAATGGAATTGGAACAGATGCCAAGGCCTGTCAATTTTCCCTTGGAACATCTCTCTTTCCTCTAACATAGTCGCCATCTTGGTAAAGGCTCTCAATAGCTGCTGGTGGGTCTGCCTGCTTCAAGGTTCTCCCCATTCCAATCTATTTTCCAACTAGTCACTAAAGTGCATCACCTCCCTACTCAGTAAACTCCAATGGCTCCCTATGGCCTCCAGGATCAAATATGAAATTCTGCCTGGTATTTAGAACCCTCCATAAGGTAGCTCCCCACCCCTTTTTAAGTCTTATACCTTACACCCTCCACATACTCTTCAATCCTAGGGAACACTGGCTTCTTTGCTGTTGCTCTCTCAAGATATTCCCACTTTGGGGCATTTTCATTGGCTGTCCTTTACAAATGGAATGCTTTCTCCTCATCACCGCAGCCCTGCTTCCTTCAAGTCCCAGCTAAAACTCCACCTTCCATAGGAAGCCTTTCCCACACCCTCTTAACCCTTCCCTCTGTTAATTATTTCAAATTTATCTGGTTTACGGTATATTGTAGGTGATTGTTTTAGTCTCCCCCCCCCATTAGATTGTCAGCTCTTTGAGGGCCGGAATGATCTTTTGCCTTTCTTTGTACTCCCAGCACTTAGCGAGGTGCCAGGCATACAGCAGGTACCTAATAAATATTTACTGACTGACAGTGGAAAAGGAAATGAAGAGAAAGTGGTGCATGCAAGCATGCTCACTTGACAACATTGATGATTTCCAAAATTCCGGACAGTCCAGAGCCCTTCTTATAACCTAGCTTTGCGCTTCTAATCACCCTTTAGATATAAGGATCAGTCTGGACTTGAGATTTCACCCTCACCTTAAGGGCAACTTCACCAGGATCTTAGAGATGGGGGAGGGGCAGTCTATTGCGAGGTTAAGGGACTTGTCTAGATTAGCACAGTGGGGATGTGCGGTATCTGAGCCCACAACTTCCCGATTAAGAGACAGGCTCCCTCCATCCCTTTAGTGATTCTGCTGCTACTAAAAATTCAGTTACGTCCCACTTTGCATTCCAATGGTTTCCTTCTCCCACAGCCAGCACTTTTCTCCTTTCCTCTACTCGTTCTAGAGGACTCGGGCCATGCCCATTTGAGGTCCAGGTCCACCCCCGGATATTAACTCCAATCCCTGGGGAGCATGGATGAATGTCCCCCAGCTAGTTCTCACGGCTTCTCTAGGGAGTATCCAGTCATTTGTAGTTGGCAGAAGGGGAAAAAATTCTCTCCAAGTGGAGCTCAGGCCTGCTCTTGGCTGCAGGGACGTTTCAACAGCATCTATCTGCTCTGGTCACAACTGCAGACTGGATGGTATCTATGTATAATTCTTGTATGTACTCGTCCTGCTCCCGTGCAAAGAGCTCCTCACCAGCTGGTTCTACCCTCAAACTACTCAGAGCGGAGGAAGGTAGGCCAAGGTCAGGTTCCTGGCCTGGACTTCTCTGCAGCCTCTGACCTACTTACCCCGGCCCTCCGCCTCCAGCTCCACCCTGCTACAGGGAGGGGGCCCGGGCTGGAGGGAAAGCGCCGCTTTGGGGGCTCCCCAAGCTCCATTCTCCAGCCAAGGTGGGGGTGGGGGGCTCCGAAGGCTGGGGTGCGCGGCCAAAGGCCGGGAAGGAGGGGATCGGGGACGGCGTGGAGGGAGGGAGGAAGGAGGCAGTGACTCACCTCCTGTAACCGTACACCCCTCCCGGTCTCCCTCTCCCCTCTCTGCCCAATCACCTCCCGGACTCCGGCCGCCGCTGCCTTCCCCTCTGCCAGCGCTGCATTTAGAGAAAAATGAAGGGGCGGCCCTGGGCCCCCAACCTCCCCCCCCTCCCCGCCCTCAGCCCCGGCTCCGCAGTGACCGTGACGGTGCGGGCTCTGGGCTGCCCCAGCCCGC
>JAQQSU010012052.1:0-12017 GCA_028627135.1 Pseudochirops cupreus
CTGACTTTAGTGGGAAGTATCTTTGTGTGCGTTTTGGAGTTCCAGGATTGGTTTAGAGTCCTATTTTATGGGTATTTTGGGGTGGCTATGTGAGAGCTGCGATATGTTGCTGCTGCTACGCCGCCATCTTGGCTCCGCCCCCCAATAAATGGTAAAATTATATATTTACCAAAGAATTATTTTTAAAAAATTCTTTATGATTCTTTATCAGTAAATGTTTTATTTGCATACCTATTTTATACACCCATATACCCAAGGTTGTGTAAAATTTCTTGGGTAAAAATGTGTCACAAGTAGAAAAAGTATAAGAAATCCTGTTTTAGATGACTCTTTTGTAGTTTTCTTCCACTAACCAAATAACAACCCTTTAACACTTCTAAAGAAAGGCAACATGCATTAAGTACTTATTCCCGCTATTTAAAATAACTTCCAACTTACATGCAAATGATAGAATAATGGTCCTTATGGTAGTATCCGAGCCTAGAAAGAAGTATTTTAGAGTTATAGATACTTTGGATTTAGATCCCTAAAACTCTATGCAATGAAAAGTTTTCCCTCCAGCTTTCTACAGTAAATTTCCTGAAGCTGCAATGTGTAATTAAAGTATCTATTTCCTATTGCTTTTCTCTATCATCACTGATGTATGCATTGATAACTTAGCCAATGGAATTTCACTTGCAATGGTGATCACTTTGAGAAGGAAGGAAGAAGATAGAAATATAAAGGGTTTTGGCATAGGCCAAGACCACCTAAAAGGAAATTTTCTAAGCAAAAAGTTTTTGCGACCTAGTCCTGGAAAGAGGGAAATGGGGGCATATATGCACTTACTATGTGGTTGGGACCATCTCTTTTTGCATTGGCTGCATAGGCAACCTGTCTGAATCGTAAAAATTTCATGGTAATAGTCTCGCTCTTTGCTTAATGTGAAGGACACATTTACTCAAGGCAAGTGCCACAATGTGCTAAGGGGAGAAGGTCTGAAGGTCATACACCCTACACCATCTCATAGGCTTTGTATTTTCTTTTTCATTTTTAGGTGTACACTAGAGAATGGATTCTATGATTCAGACCTCTAGCCATGGAGGTCTAGATATGAGCCCAAGATTCCAGGATGAATGTTGCAGCAAACTCTACAGGGAAGCCCTAAGAAGCAGTGTTCCAGAAAGGGCATCCGTACACACACATACATATATGCACATTTATATAACATATGTGTGATGTATGCATGTGTATACATATGTAAATGCACAAAAACTTGCATGGTGAGGCTTTGGACTTGAACTAGCAGGTTATAACACTATGTAGGCAATAAGCTTACTGTGTTCTTATTCCTCCTCTACTTTCTAGAGACTGAGATGATGTAGTGGGTAGCAAGCTCCCAAGATGTTTGGGAAGAGGGCACATATTTCTATATTTATTATTGCTCTACCTTTGAATATAAGAAGTAAACTTATCTGTTGTCAAATTGTTAAATGGTATTAGGCTGCTAGCCACTGTCCTCCAAAACTGAGAGAACCCAATTGACAAAACCAGTGATTGGGAAAAGAGAGCTCGGATACCCTAAGCTTACTTAAGAAACCTGTGGCAGAGGTGAAATATTACATAAATCCAGAGTGGGGTCAGAAAAATCCCATGTTGCTGAATAAAATTTTCATTTATTAGTAGCCTTGGAGAGATTTTATGGCTGGAACTTTAAATTTTATAAACCCTAGTTTTCAAAATCTTATAGAAACTGGAAAAACATAATTTAGCCTGTAATCATACGGACTTTTCTTTTTCTCGTGTGTGTACCCCCCTAAGTCTACTCCGTTGATGTAATTTTTCAAACTCTGTATTCATTGATTCATTCAGTATCTAAGCACTGACACTTGCTGTACTGCAGAATCCTGTTTAAGGATTGATTTTGAGTATAATGTGAAAAAAATAATGGAGTTTACATCATGAGAATATGTTGCCTAGTTGCAAAATGTCATTTTAGGGAATCCTTTTTGCTGTTAAAGAGACTAAGACAGAGTATACTTAATCAATAATCTGTTTAAGCTATGATCTTTGGTGAATGAATATGAAATGTTTCTTGTTTGTTGAGTCTGTGAAACTTTGTATTTATAGATAATTATGGTTTTTGTCTGCACATGCAAGATTTTAAAGATAACACAACATTGAAGGTTTTGATTCTTTCTTGTATGATACCATGGGAAAAAAAAAAATGAAAGGAGAATCCTTATGCTGACCCAGAGAACCCATGGGACTATTCTGGACTGGGCACATGGACAACATACTAAAAGTGCCTCTTTGACTACTTAACTATGATGAGAAATTTTTCAGATGAGGGTAGAATGTAGGGGAAGGGGGATTGGCACATGCTCAGATCACTTAATATGGCACCAGGCATGTGCGAGACACCTGAGACCTGCTCCTGTGAAAAGGAACAACTGGTACACATTTGAACATTCTAGGTTGGCCTATAATGTGGTTAAAAGCAGCCCTTTTCTATGGGCAGCTTAGCTGGAAGTGTCAAAATCTTTAAAAGTACTTGACTCATTTCTTTCTTATATATCTCTGTAGATGTAAAGAACTCACTGACACAGCAAATGCAGTAAGGAGAGAAGACTTGAGGGCCACTACCCCCATTCTTTGGCTAAGTAGCTTGGAGAAATAAGCTTGGGAGCCTGGCCTTGTTTTTATTCATTTATTTTCTGCTCCAGGTAGAGTGAGTGGACTTCCCAACCTTAGGAACTCAAGCTGTGGGGAATTTAACCATATGAAAAAGGTGCACCAATCCCCCCAACATATTTTAAATAAAATTTTTCTAATGTATAAAAGTTGATATTCAAGCTGAATGGACAAATATTTCAGATTCATAAGAAGATACAATCATATGCATGTGGAATATTTGCATATATGATTACCTATTCACAAAAAAACAATTTCCCCACTAAATGGTTTCTAATTTTAATTACACCAAATTTTATTAAAAACTTTTCAATTTCATGCAACAAAAAGTGACACTTTTTCTCCAATAATTCACTATATCTCTTATTTTTTCAATAATCCTTCTCCTAACCACAAACATAAAAGGTAATCCCTTCTCTGATCCTTAATTAGTTTTATATGACCAATGACTTTGATTATGTAGGTCATATGTGTGTTTTATCCTTATTGTGATATGTAGTATAAGATATTCCCCAATTAATTTTTGTCAGCTATAATGCCAATGCAATATTCACAGTGCCCATGGCAGCTATGAATATGCTGGTGTAGGTGTGAATCACAAAATGTAACAGGCTCTCCACATAGAGGACAGAACCAAAACTTTTATTCAAATATCAGAAAACCAAATCTCAACACCGGAAAGTCAAATTCATCATAATAACCATGAAGTTGGTACACATAACTAATGTGGTGAACACCAACATTTCCAACCCTTCTGAAACCTTCCCTCTGCTAGACTTTCAAAATAAAACAGGCCCCCTTAAGCAAGAGTGTTGGGCCTCCAACCCCCATTGCTCCTTCCTGCTGCCCTCTGGGTGGTCTGTTGCATTTCAAGACACTAGGAGCCAGAGCAGGGTAATAAAAGGCTGATAAGCCTTTTGAGTCTCCCAGACATGAGTTCTGCCAGATCTCCTCTCATAAGGTTGTCTGCCATATCAGATTGGGGTAAGGGGCATTGAGCTTGTGTCATCCAATGGGATAGCTCACCCCTTCTGGCACCTTTGCCAAGACACATGACTAGGCCTGCCCAGGGGGAGATAAAAGGGGAGCTAGGGGAGTGAGGGGGCAGAGAAGGGGGAAGATGAAACAATAAAGACATCTTTTCTAAACCCATCTGGAGTGCTGGCAGTTCTGTTCAAGAAGACCACCAGAGATGTCTGAAGACCCCAGGGAGGGTGAGTGAGGTTGGTGGGCCAACAGGGAACCCGAGGTGAGCAGGTCCTAACACAAGAGTGCCCCTCTCTCACTCATGCCAGCTGCTCATCCTCCATGTTCCTTGCTGCCAGAAGTTCTGGCTCTCTCTCACCTTGTACTCAGCTTCTTATCTGGTCATTACCTCCTCCCTGTTCCTATCTTTGGCAAGTCTCTCCCACTGTGGGTTTCACAAATCTGTATCTTAACAAAAACTTTACATAATCACAGGCAAGGCTCAACTGAAACAAGGTGCTAAGTACTTGTTTGCTTGCCATTACAAGGGGCAGGGAAGATTTTCAAATCCCTATTACCATTACATCAGCTTGCTTTCTAGTTTTCTCAGGATTTTTTCCCAAGTCCTGGGTCTTTACTCAGGTAGGTAGGCACTTTGGGATTTATCAAAAATCTGCTACTGTGTCTTTTTGTTTCTTCATCTTGTGCACTTAAGTATGTAAGCTCATCTAAGGTAAGGATTGTATTTGTGAACCTAAGATCTATGACTAATGTACAAAGTAGGCACTTAATAAATGCTTGGTGATTGATTGTTTAATCTGCTGATGTGCTGGTAAATGTTTAACAACTTATGTTTCTGGAAAAATACCTAATTATATAACTTAAATATAATCTAGATTATTAATATTTTCTCCCTCACTTTCCTAAGTCTATACAGTTGAGAAAGCAATAGATCAAAATGGATTTGTAGCATTTGCTAATTTCCAAAGTGCAAAAGATCACAATGACAGCTGAACTATCCTCTCCCTAGACAAAGTACAGACTGGTGGCACCATACCACTGAGTTAATTTTTCCATTGATCTTTTCTATTTTTAAACGAGTCAATTAAATTTTAAACCAATCAATTAAAAATATTATAGCTGGACAAAGATAGCCTCAGATATTTCCTATCTCAAATTTCAGCTGTGTGTGAAACTATATTTCAAATATTTTCATTGCGAACAAGATTTTATTTTCTACTTCCTTGATGCATTCTCTTATCCTCTTTTATTTTATAGATAGTTTCATCCCAATTACATTTATTATGAATATTTATTCAGTATTTCTATCCATCATGAAATTTTATAACTTTCCTTCTCTTTGCCATATACCTTCTCTTTCAATAAAGAGGCTATGAAAGAAAGGTAATGTGATCAAATCTGGCAAGCTAAAAATGTAAATAATCTGCTCTATTCCATCATCCTTCTTCTCTTCCCTTTTCCTAAATAATGAACATAGGTTTTTGATGTTCTTTTGTTTCTTTATTTTTCCTTTCTTTTCTCCCTGAATAGTCTATTCAAAAGTTGAAATTTATTTTATACTGACTTTTGTCTTCCTGTCTTCCTTTTTGAACCACTCACTCCCCTCTTTCTGCCTCAGTCTTTTTGTCTATTCAGTTTAATATATTTTTGTAACAAATTCACATGTGTGAGAGAGAAACCTTTTGTTTTTTTTAAAAATTACTTTTATTTTATTAGATAGTTCCCAATTATAAGCAAAAAAAAATTAGCAATATTTCTTTTTAAATTTTGAGTTCTATATTCCCTACCTCCTTCCTGCCACTCCCCCTACCCACATGAGAAGGGAAGGAATTTGATTTTGATTGCACATGTGAGGTCATCTAAAACATTTTCATATTAGCCATGTTGCAAAAGAAAACACAAACACATAAAAAAAATAAACAAAATTTTAAAATGCTTCATGACCCTTTTTTAAAGGTGTACTTGGCAATGACACTAGAATAGCTTGCCATTTTCTTCTCAAGCTCATTTTACAGATGAGGAATTGAAGCAAAAAATGTTAAATGCCTTGCCCAGGATTATATAGCTAGTGAGTGTCTGATGCCAGATTTGAACTCAGGAAGATGTGCCTTCCTTTCTTCTGGGTAATCACTCTATCTACTGTACCAGCTAGCTACTCTGAGCTGTATTTTTTCTTATGACATTTTAATTTTCAGGGACTCTGATACTTGAATAACGTTTTCCTTCTTTTGTTTTTAGCTTCTTTCTTATTAGTAATTTAGTTTGTTCATTCAATTATCTATTTATCCATTTATTTATTTGTGTCTATGTATGCATGTATTCATTTGCATATTTAGTTCCAGGTACTCTTTTAGTTTCTGTCATTTTCCCTAAGGCTCTGTATATACTTATGAAGTAATTCTATTCTGAGTTCATTTCTTGGTCATCTCTTGACATGTAACATTTATTTCTTGACCGTTTTTCCTTTTGCTTTCTATTTAAATCTATATCTTGCTTCAGAGAATGATTCCATACTTTGTGCTGTGGCCTGACCCCACATTCTCACACATCGATCCTTGTAGTACTTAGATCCTATTTGTTTCTGATCATCATATTTTGTGCACTGGACATTAGTTTCTAATTTATCATGTGTGTCTCTACACAATGCTGGAAAGTTTTAGAGCCTGCTGGAACATCCTTAGAGTATGCATATGTAGATATACAAACATACTCACATACATACATATATCTTACACATGTCTTTTAGTTTATCATCCATATGCCTCATGTATTCAGTAGTTATTTAAAACAGACCTTCCCTTTATCATAATCATTTTCTCCTTTTTCTTTTTGGGGAGGGAGGCTGACTTTTTGAAAGAGTTTCTTTAAGTACATGATATTACCATAATCATGAGTTCTTGAAGGTTGTATCAAATTAGTCCAGGTTCAATTACACTAAAAAGTTTTCAAATACAGATCTGACAACATAACATTTGTGCATTCCAAGGACCAATCCAGCTAAGTAAAAAGAATTTCATTGCCATAAATTTCGTCACTCAGTGATAAATGTGTTGTCCATTAAAAAATAAATACAAAAAGTGCTCATCCCTATGGTACCCTTTTACTTTTGTAAACATCCTTTAACAGTAGCAAGAGGGAATGGTTGGGAAAAAGGTGCTAAGACTCTGACTGTTTTCAGACTTTCTATTAACAGGAATTTAAGTGTTGATTAATACAAGTTTCTTGCTCAAAAAGTAATGGGTCAACAGATTACTACAGGAACTGAGTTAAATCAATTTCACTAAAAATTACATCAGAAAATAAAAGGAAGTTAGAGCATAATTAAAGAATGATTTAAAGATTCACCATCAATAGATAAATAAAGAAAGTTTAAAGTTGCCCAAAGGAAAGAAGAAATAGAATTTCATGGGGTATTTGATCATCTTTCACTGATGTCCACTTAATGAGCAAAAAGAATACTATGAAAATAATTGTGATGTATGCATTCATACATTTTAAAGAGGATGAAGAGATGAAGTTTCATAAAAATTCTAGAAACAATGCTAACATATTCACTAATATGCAGATACTTCAGTGCAAAGTTGAATACAAGGAATAAGGGTGAAAGTAAAATTCATATATATGTGTGACAATTTGACTGGAGAAACCTTGGACAACTCTTGGCTTTGGAAACTTTTTCTACTTTCCCAAAATTAAATGTGTTTTTCTGAAATAATATCTTATGAAAATCTTGGTTCACACCCCCACAATAAAAAGCTGTCTTACCAGACAAGAGAACATATGAATGACAAACTATTTCATTAGGATATAAAAGAAATGAAAATAGCTAGAGGAAATCAAGTGGTAAAATCATGCATCATTTTTCTTATGATTCCAGGGTGATTATAATGTAATTCCTTCTCTAATCTTCACAGCATAGTGAGGGACACAACTGCTTTTGGTCTAATGACCTGCATAACTCTGATCTTAACCTTTATGGATACTCTTTTCCTTATATTTACAATAAGCAGTTTGAACTAGATAGCCTCTCATTTCCTTTCCAGATCTAGAGACATGGTCTTACTTTGTTTAATCAAATTGGGCAATATCTGATGCCTAGGGGCAGACTGAAGATCATCTACCTCAATTCTGGTCACGAGGACACTGCTGAGTCTTTTGTGCGAAAGACACATTAGCAGTACTGCTCCATGTGGTTTGCCTTCTGAGTTCTTGCTACTGAACTTCACAATTACTTCTCCATCTCTAATTATCACCACTTATATGGAGATTCTGTACTTGAAACAATTATTCTTCCAGAATATTCTCCACCATCCAGAATAAATGTCTGGTCATGCTGTCTCTTTGTATTTAATCATTTTGCATTCTGGGAAATGTGGTTCTGGTAATGTCTTCCAATTTCTGGTGTTCTTTTAATCACAAATTGTTTGGAAAATAAAATTACAGGAAATTTCCTCACAGTTATATCCACTAGATATAGCTCAGCTTTGAGAAATGAAAGACGTCAAAAGTTTCGATACTAATCAGACATTCACCATCAGTGTAGCAAGAGTACTTAAAAGATGCAGAAGGTGGCTGAAGTAAGAACTGATATCACAAAAAAAGAAGAGAAATTGATTGTTAATGGGCAGATAATTAGAGTTTGGCTATATAAAAATCATTTGTGAATCAACAATTTGCAGTCAGGGTGATTAACTAGTATGGATAAAATTCAAAATTAATATTGAATTAGAATGAAGGATAAAGATAGGAGGGGAAAACAAAACCATACAAACCAAGTTAAATATCTATATCAACCTGACCAACTCAAATAATCTATTGATAATCGAAACTGCAGATATTAGAACAAACTTTTCACCACATCCTAAAGAAGTTTGGTATTCTAGCATTTACTACATCTATATCTACATCTAACTATGTGTCTATGCATGTATAACTATATATGTTATATGCATATTGTGTGCATGTATATGGATGTGTATATATGTATAAATACATACATATGTAAATGTGTGTATATACATATATATTGCTACAGAAGATATATAAGTGTGAGTTGTTTGACCATTTGTCAGGGAATAAGGTGAAAGTACTTCATTCCTACATTCATGTAGGAGTTAGATTATATGATCTCTATGATCCTTTTAATTTAAAGACTCTGATTTTATACATAATTCTGATTTTTTTCCCTTTGAACTTCAAAAGTGGGCTTGAGCAAGAATAAGGAATGGACCATTTTCAAAATGTAAATCCTCAAAACTTATATGCTGCTGCTGATCATTTCCTGCCATGTAAATTAGTGAGGCCCAAAATGACCATCATATTTAATTTTTATATATGTATACTGGAATAGTTCTGATATTATGCAGATATGTTTTATACGTAAATTTTTATTTGCTTGGAAAATAAGAAATAGCATGTACCTTTATTTATTATCATATTGGTCAGACTTTGGGTAATGGAATTTGAAAATATGCTTATAGAATGAAACATCAATGAAGTTAAAAAGCATTTTACTTAGTTAACCATATCTATTAAATTGGACAAAAGAGGTCAGTTATTCTTACTTTTCTTAATTCTTTTTTTAAACTGCATTGCCATCTTAAAGTTTAACATAATATCCCATAATAATATAGAAGCAGAATAGAGAGGTATATGTTTCATAAGATTCTCTCTTCTGTCAAGGATCTACTTAGATAGTTAACTAGATAGTTAGGTGGCACAGTGGATTGAGTGCCATGCCTAGATTCAGGAAGATCCAACTTCCAGAATTCAAATCTGACCTCAGACAGTCACTAAATCTTATTTGCCTCAGTTTTCTCATCTGTAAAATGAACTGGAAAAGTAAATGCCAAACTATTCTAGCATTTTTGCCAAGAAAACCCCAAATTGGGTCATGTGGAGTTGGACAGAACTGAAAAATGATTGAACAATAATAGGAACAAAAATATCTATTTGCTGCATTGAGAAAACTACTTCTTTTTTTCTTTGCCATTATTTTAATTTTATTTTATTCCCAAATTCAGAAGCAAAAGTATTTATTCTGCCTAAGAAAGCTTTAACTTTAAAAATGTTTTATTACATATAATGATCTCTCTCAGATACTAAGGCAATTTGTGTGTGTGTGTGTGTGTGTGTGTGTGTGTGTGTGTGCTGCATAGTTTACTTGTCCACTCTTTAAAATGGGAAGACAAGAGACTTGTGCTTTCAAATGCAGATTAGGCAGTTTCACCTTTTCTTCCCATATTATACAAATTGGTAGAAAGCAGAAAGAGAGTTGCATAAGTCTAAATTTTAAAATAATATTGCCAAGGATACATATGTTAAGTGATAGAAAATGTGAAGGAGGAAGCAAAGAATGGGAAACTGGAGGTGTAATGTAGGGAAAGAATATTACTGAAGCAAATGTGCATTTGAAATAGGATTTTAGGTTCATTTTAGAACCAATGAAAGCCACCAAAAATTATTTCATAAATGCTAAATACTTTTACTAAATTAGATGATATGAGTTTATGTAGCATTTAAATACCATTTGCTTGAATTAGAGTTTTGAAACATATTTATCAATATTTGATTTGAATTCTGAGAATTTTTTTTTTAATTCTGAAGAGACCTTAGATGTGTTCTAGTCTAATTCTAGCATTTACATATGAGGAAACTGAGACTTGGAGAGATTATCAAATGTTGAACTACTCAAAAATAAAGGGAATGGTGGGCTATAGAAGAAATTTGATCATACTATTTAATATCATCCATGATAGTAACAAGCACCTTAGATGAGAATGCATGTCCAAATTCTTCATAGCTTGTTATTGATAATGAGATCAACAAAATTATCTCTATTGTTGTATGTAGTTAGAGAAGTGGTTCACGTCCCAATTTTGTTATTTAATGTGTTAGATCACTAAACCTCACTGCTTCCCAGATTCCTCCTCCATAAAACATGTGTTTGAACTAATTGACTACAAAGATCGCTTGCAGCTCTCAATTAATCATTCTGTGATCCTCTCTTGGTGACCTCTTCAGCTCCCATTGAAAAATTACCCTCTCTCTGAAACAGACTCATAGATCTTTGTATCTAGTATTTTTGTGTGTATGTGTTTTCTGAGACCTGAATCCTAAATTACCAAATGATTTTTGGTCATTGTTCTTTCCATATACATTGTTGCGGTTAGTAAGTATATTGCTTTCTTGGCTCTACTTACTTCACTCTTTTTCAGTTCCTGTAGATGATTCCATGTTTCTCCTTGTTTATTATATTCATTATTTCATACACCATAATAATATTCTTCTACATTCATGTTGAATAATTGTTTTAGCCATTCTCCAATCAATGTTTCTCTATATTGTTTTCATTCTTTAAATCATTATCACAAAAAACATTACTAAAGATATTTTCATATTTATGAGGACTTTCATTTTTATCAATGAGCTCCTGGAGGTAAAGCCTAATAACAGTTTCTGTGTCAATATATGTGGACATATATTTGTATAATTTTAAATTGCTTTACACAATTGTTTCACTGATTCCTATTTCCACCAACAATGCTCTACTGTGCCTATCTTTCCATAAGTTTTCCTATTATTTTTTTGTCCTCTTTGCCAATTTACAGAATGTGAGTGGAAAGAAGGTTATTTTATTTAATTTCAATTGATAGTGATTTGGAACATTCATACATATCATAGTCAATAATGTGCAATTCTTCTTTTGAAAACTTTTTACTATCAAAGTCAACTATTTCATCTTTTGTAGGTGATTCTGCCCTCTGTTTAAAAATAAATTCCGTATTCATATTTGGAAAAGGCATATGATCTGTTCCTCTATTTTTCTTTTTTTCTTTTTTTTTCTTTTTTTAAAAATTTTATTATAGTTTGCATCATTCATTTTCACAAGATTTTGAGTTACACATTTTCTCCCCGTCTTTCCCCCACCCACCGCCCCAAAACAGCCATCCCAGTGTGTCCCCCCTCCCCCAGTCTATTCTCTCCTATGTCACTTTTTGGTAGGGCAGGATGGATCTCCCAACTGCAGTGCCTGTGTATCTCAAGTTCCAGTTGGATGTAGCCAATAATAATAATAATAATTGCATATATATATACATATGCATATATATACATATATATAACTATATATATATAAATATATATGTATATATATCCATATATCTATATATATCTATATATATATACACATTCATAACATTTGATTATGGAACTCCAAATTACAGATTCTTTCTGCTCCTCCCTCATCACCCATCACCACTGGAAGGACAAGCAATCAAATACAGGCTGAATGTGTGAAATTACTTAGAACCTCTCCATAGTGAGCACACTGTGAGAGTCTGATTAAATGTCCCTTC
>JAQQSU010012053.1:0-12017 GCA_028627135.1 Pseudochirops cupreus
TCTCTCTCTCTCTCTCTCTCTCTCTCTCTCACCTCTCAGGAAGACCAGAGCTCAGACATTTAACTATCTTAACTTTTCTTATTATCAGTCACTTAAACTTTGTTTACCTCAGTTTCTTCAACGTAAAATTGGGATAATAATTACATCTACTTCACCAAGTTATTGTGAAGATCGAATGAGATAATATTTATAAAGTGCTTAGCTGACAGCGGTTCTCAATCTGTGGGTTATGTTCAATTTGTAACAACGAAAACACATCCTGCATATCAGATATTTACATTATGGTTCATAACAGTAGCAAAATTACAGTTATGAAGTAGCAACAAAAATAATGTTATGGTTGGGGGTCACCACAACATGAGGAACTGTATTAAAGGGTCGTGGCATTAGGAAGGTTGAGAACCACTGGCTTAGCACAATGCTTGGCACACTATCTCTTAATAAATATTATTCCCCTGCCCTTCCCCTGTCTATGTATCTATCATTTATCTGCACACATATGTGTGTAGGTTTATATACACAGGTATACTCATAGATGTGTATAAATATAAATATGTATATATATATATATATATATATATATATATATACATCCACCCACATGTTTAATACCCATATTCTTCTTCAATGCTCTATAGCTAAGAATCATGGCATGCTACTTTGCCGCCGCCCCCCACCAGGTGTGTTGGCCTCTCACCTCACTGCTTCTGTCACCTCTTCTGGCCCCAAACCATCTGTCATTGTCTCCAGAGGCTTCTGCAGGTATCCATACTTTATTAGGTAATTCTAGGAAGGATAGCAATAAGGAATGGACCTGTGATTTTATTGGTGTAGGGAACTCCCAGTTAAGGAAAATCCTTCTACTCATGCTGGTTAGCACCTCCTCTGCAATTTATAGGACAAAGGTTCCAGCATCTTCTGACTGATCAAACAAAATCTATAGAGCAGGGAGGAGGGACAGAGAAAACTAGACGGCAGAGGGGTAGAGGAAGGAAACAAGATGAGAGAAGTCAGAACAGAGGGAAGAGGGAAGATTAGAAAGAAAGCCAGAAATAGATACCAAATGGGAAGCACCTCACAAGAGGGTAACCAGCTCTCCCATCCTGCTATCTACCCGCTCTGCAAACCTTCCACCAATACTCACCAGAGCCTCCTCCGGATCTACAGGTTTCATAGACCTCCCTGCCACCATTATGGGAAGGAGACATGCCAGCCACAGCAGTTCCCATTTCATGGTCCTATCACAGAATGAAAACAGCAAATCCAGGGAAAGTGTCTACTGCAGCTGAAATCCCTGGGGAACAGGCTGGATGTGGGGCTGAGAGATCTCCCAGGTCCTAGACTTCCAGTCCCCCGCCTTTGTCTCTAGTGCCTTTTTATAATATTTTAGCTGGGGCTGTGGGGGGGGGGGAGGGGGCAGTAGAGGGAGATGACTCAGTCTAGAAAGGAGCTATGTTGCAACTATTCCTTTTAACCCCTGCCCTACTGGGCAAAATAAGCCTTCTCCATGGACCTCTTGCATCTATACAGCCCAGAAAGAGGAAGCCAAACACCTGAATCTAAGCTGATCATGAACAGATTGTTCTGATGATGATAATCTGGCAAGTGCCTGAACTGGTCATCAGGGATAGGCAACTCCAGGAAAAAGGCTAGGGCCTGTCCGGAGTTGAAAGTCATTCATAGATTCCACCTAACCCTAGCTCCAAACTATCCTTGCTGGACATCTTCGTGAAGATTATTTAGCCTCTTGGCATTAATGGGACTATCTCTCCCTAGTAACCGTACACTAAGAGGAGAAGTATCTAAGAGGTCCAGTGTAGTCAAAGTATTTGATTTCAGGAAATTTGTAGTGTGTTAGAGAGTCCCTTCCTCACTCTCTAGAGTTATTTCTGCTCACTAACTGGGACCCAGTGTAGGTCAGTGTGACAAAAATGTCCCTGAACTTGGAGTCAGGGAAAAATGGGTTTGAATCCTGAGACTGACACTTGCCAGCTATGAGACTGTGGGCAAACTACTTACCCTCTCTGAGCTTCAGAGTGCTTATCTTTAAAACAGGCGTGACAATCCCTCTCTTGATCACCTTAAGGACTAAATGAGATAATACACTTTGAGTGCTTTGTAAGCCTTAAAATCACTATAACATGTCAACTATTATATCTCCTAATACTTAGGTGGGAGTGACAGATGGGTAATGGACAAATAAAAGGTATTGGGAAGAATATGATATATGCATGTAAACAGTCAATCAGGCAAGCTTTTATTAAACACCTAATGTGTACAGGCATTGTGCTGAGTGCTGAGGATATAAATAGAGTCAAAATATAGTCTTTGACCCCAAGAAGTTCACAGCCCAATGGGGGAGACAGCATATAAACCACTGCCAATTGAGATAAATGTAGGATAAGCTGGACATAGCAGAGGGAAGGCACTAGGGAAGTTGATAAAGAAATATATTCTAAGTGCTAAGTGAGTGGGATAAACATAACAAACCATGGTGAGCTCAGAGAAGAAAGAGGGGAGCTCTTCAGATGGAGGTGATCACAGAAGATTTCATGGAGAGAAGATGGCCATTGAATCGGCCCTGAAGATGTGGGAGCAGGTGAGGAAGGAGGGAGGCATTTCTGATGTGAAAAACAGTCTATCTTGAAGGTAAGAAAGCATAAAACATTTGGGAGCAAGAGATCAGTGTGACTAAAGGGAGGACAAGGTCTTTGTAAGGGAAGAGTAGAGATCCCTCTAGTAAGGAAGGTGAAGAGCAGACTAAGGAAGGCCTTGAATGCCAGGCTAATGAATTTGTCAGAGGATGGTGATGGTGATGATGATAGCACACCTTGATTAAAATAGTTATATTTATTATTAACTGTAAAATGCTATATAAATGTGATGCATTGTGACTATTTTAACAGGTTGGGTTTTTTTTGTTTTTGTTTTTTTGCTTTTTGGAGGGCAATTGGGGTTAAGTGACTTGCCCAAGGTCACACGGCTAGTTTTTGTATATGTGTGTTAAGTGTCTGAGGCCGGATTTGAACTCAGGTCCTCCTGACTCCAGGGCCCATGCTCTATTCACTGCGTCACCTAGCCACCCCTAACAGGTTGGTTTTTTACATTATTTCATTCAAGCCTCTTCAACTGCTTCATGAGGTAGATAATACAAGTGTTATGGCTCAGTTCTACAAATATGGAAACTGAGGGTCACAGTACTTGAGTGATTTGTCCGAAGCACACACAGAGCCAGAGGAAGCCCTTCTTCTGATTCTGACCTTTCCACTCCAGTCCAAACCTTCTCCACTTTCATAGGGGCCTCCAAGAGACATCTTAAACCCTCAAAACAGAAGTAGGGTTATTTTGTTCAAGTTCTCACTTAGCGCCCAGTTCTGAACCTCCCTCCCAATTCCAAGATACAAAAAAGACATAGAAGAGGGAAGAACAGAAGCTCCTGATTCAGCCGCTTCCCTCTATGTCGTTCCCGTACCCCTGACTCACCCAGCACCCAGTTGTGAAACAAAGGTACTGAGTCACAAACATATAGATCTTAAGAGTGGCAAAAAAAAAAAAAAATGAAAGAGCTTTAAGAGAGATTCATAATCCCAAGTCACCTTCATTCCCCAAAGGCAACCTGCCCAAGATGGGGAGCGAGCAGGGTGGAAGAGAAGGGATTGGTCATATTGCGACTTGCTGGCTATTCTTCGCTATAGTCTGATCTCCTAGAAGTTTTACCCAGCAGTTCTTGAGACCTAACCTCCAGTATAGTTTCCCCAGGACACTAGATAGGAACAGTGAAAGAGGGTAGGGGCTAGATGGACAAACCATACTAAGGAAATGTAAATGAGTTGGAAATGATCTGTCCATTGAAGCACTGGTTGTTCAAAGGGTATGAGTGGGATGATTGGGACTTAGAGGAGGGTAAGATGGGGTACTGACCCCCTCAGATGGCTCTGCAGGGGAGAACCACAATGATGGGCTTAGGAGCCAGGGACTTGGGGGTAAAGGACCCCCACTCACACTCAAACATGATATGCTTTATTTGGGACCCCTGCTGCCTCAAGTTGGAGAGTCAGAGAAGACAGATGGGAGTAATGAATGCCTTTAAAGGGCACGTGGTGACTCACTTCCTTATGACCACAATGGCATCATGACCATCCTCAGTCCCCCAGGGACAACATGACACAGATCAGTTTCTTTAAAAATTTGACATCTGGGCTGGGAATTGGGTGAGGGTCAGGGTAGAGAATGGAGGATGTGATCACAGGGTGTCAGTAAATCTGATCAAGCCAGTTCCATAAGGCCTGACTTCCTGAGTGCTGCCAGTTTCCTTCTCTGCTCCAAGCTACAAGGGAGGAAGAAGAGAGGTTGGGGAGGGGAGGTTATATTGCAGTAAGTTTATATTTATAGGAAGGTTATATTTCCCAGAGTATTTTTCTTTTTTTGTTGTTTTCAGAATATTTTTCAATAATTAGACATGAAAAGCAGGATGGCAATGTGAAAAGTTCTCTACATCAATAAAAATCCAAGTTCAAATTACTCCTCCCACACTTACAGCTGTGTGACCACGGACAAGGTCTCTGAGTTTTAGCTCCACATCTGTAAAATGGAAACAAAATGCTAGTTGTACCAACTTCACAGGAATACTGTAGGGAATAAAATATACTGGATAGAAAGTACTTTACAAACTTTAAAGAAGATTGGGAACAAAGTGAAGTGTATGTCTTTCTCAGAGATTTCTCAGTACAGGAGAAACTAGAAAACCTTCCCTCTGCCTCACCCCCTTTCTGCATCATTGACACCCCCTCCTTGCCTAAAAAACAATCAGGAAAGTGTTGATCATCAGTGGAAGCAGAGGAAGGAGCAGCACAAAGCACAAAGGCCTGGACATCTCTGACTACAGAAAGGACAAGGCCTGGGACAGGACAAAGAAAATGAGGAGTCTCCGGGCCCTGGCTAAGTCAGAGCCAGCCTAGGGGGGTGCTCTTGATGTGAGGGAGGGAAATAGCCCTTTTCTTCAATATTCCTCTCAGAACTTTGAAGGGGTAGAGCTTGGAAGGGGCTTTCCTTTTCTGGGTATGGCTGGCAGCCATCTCTGTTGCCCTAGAAACCTCTGTTTTTCGGAGGGAAATACTCCCTCCCCTCTTAATTAGTCACGAGTTTCCTAGAAGCAGTATGGGAAGCGCCTGCCAGGACTGTACACAGCTGGAACTCGTTAGACAGAATATTTGGGAGCTGGGTGAAGGAGCTGGGCCAAGACATTCAGTTCCCATGACCCTACAAAGGCTTCTTCCACATCCACCATAGGACAGGATGAAACTTAGTGCAAACCTAGTGGTGTTTCCAAGATGCCTTCCCTGGGAGCGGGGAGGGCCTGGGGAACCATATCCAGCCTCCCCTGATCCACAGAGAGGACCATGTTCCTGAGGAGCGCAGGAAAATAAATGAGCGCTGGAATAGGTGCATAGGGGGAAAAAGTTTTTCCAGCATAGTCTGAGAAGTATGTGTGTATCTAGTTCTGTATTCTGGGAAAGGATTCTTAGGAATAGGCAACATAGCAGAGGAAAACAAAACACCAATGGATTTAGAATCTATAGACCCGGCTTTAAATACCAGTTCTGCTATCTGCTACCTGTGTGAACTTGAGGAAGTTACTAGTTAACCCTTTTGGCTTGTTTCCTCATAGAATAAGGGAGTTGGACAGTTTGGTCTCTGATGTCTTTTCTAGTTCTAAAAATTATGCTTTGAAATAGAATCTGAGATCCTTCTTAAGACTGGTCAGCTCAATGACCAACCATGATTCCAAAGGTCTCATCATGGATCATGCTACCCACCTCTAGACTGAGAAGTGATAGATTCAAGATGCAAAAGAAGCCACACATTTTCCAATACAGCCAACATAGGAATTTGCCTTGCTTGATTATGTGTATTTGTTACAAGGGTTGAGTTTTATTCTTTCAGTTTTGGGGGATGGAGGGAAAGGGAGAAGGGGGTCCTAAAGACAGATAGCTGAAGAAAGAAAAAGGGTTTATATATATATACACACACGTATACATATGTATACACATATATACATATCTGTGCATAGATATGTATATATATATATATATATATATATTTTTAGAGGGGAAAGGCAAGGCAATTAGGGTTAAGTGACTTACCCAAGGTCACATAGCTAGTAAGTGTCAAGTGTCTGAGGCCGAATTTGAAGTCAGGTCCTCCTGATTCTAGGACTGGTGCTTTACTCACTATACCACCTAGCTGCCCCCATAAATATTTTTAATGTACAGGAGAGAGTGGAAGGGCAGGCCAAAAGAATCACAGACAAGCTGGATAACTTTGAAAGACACATGTTGAATTTATTATATATTTTAAAAGAAAGCCAACTGTACATAATAAAGGCTTGCAGTTTCATGTACTACCCTCTTTTTCTGTTCTTTCAGGTATATGGAAATTCTTGTTATTCTTGTTATTTGTTAAGCGTAGAATAAAAACAATTAAATTCTTTTTAAAAAAAAAGGAATACAAGGTCAAGGACAAGGACTGTTCATTTTTTGTCTTTGTGTGGCCAGTGCACAATTCCTTTTTCATAGTAAACACTTAATAAACCTTTGTTGAATTTTAATCATTGACCTTGCGAATTTCCCTGTCAGTTCTTAACTGTAGCAGGAAGGATGTGAATTTAGATTTCAGGGGTTAAGTTTTCTAATGGTCAAAGAGACATGGGGAGGCTATTACTATGGCTTTTCCTTAAAAAATAGCAAATTGTACATAATAGATTTGCAGTTTCATGTGCAATCATCTTTTTTATTATACTATGTTATGGAAATGCTTGTTTTATTCCATAAATTAAAAATGAATAAAGAAAGAAAAGAAAACTTTAAAAGTTCATTATCAGCAAGTTAGAAGGAGCTATGTGTGCCCTCTGAATAGGACGCTGCTGTCTCTTCTCCAAGGAAGGCTGTCATAGCTCCCTAGGTGCTATTAATTTAGGAGTGTTAGGGAGATTATCTCTATCTAGAGGGATTAGAGGAAGGAGAGGACCCTCTTCTTGATGATTTGGATAAAGGTATATCTGGCTTCCTTCTCAGATCTGAAGATGACACAAAACTAGAAGGGGTAGTTGGTCAGTCAGTCAGTCAGTCAATAATCATTTATTAAGTACCTGCTATATATCAGACACTGTGTTAAGTGCAAAGGATAACAAAAAGAAGCAAAAAACAGTCCTTGTCCTCAAGGAGCTCCCAATCTAATGACAAAGAATCTTGACTGACTAGAGCCTTGGGCTGAATCTAACAATATTAAATTCAGTTGGGATGAACGTAAAGTCTTATATTTCAGCACAAAAACATCCAGATTCACAAGTATAATATAGAGGAGCCTGATAGGACATCAGTTATTCTAAAAAAAAAAAGATCTGGGAGGCTTAGTAGACTACAAGCGCAAGATGAAACAGCAGCATGATGTAGCAGCCAAAAAAAAAAAAAAGCTGATTCAGTCTTGGGCTGCGTTACAAAAAAAAAGGCATAGCTTCTAGGAAAAGGGGAGATAATGATCTCATTTGTCCTGCCCCCTCAGACCTCATCTGGAGTATTGCATCCAGTTCTGCATTGGCCAGAGTTGAAGAAGAACATACAACCTGACAAGTATCCAGAGCAGGGCAACTAGGACAGTTGAAAAACTTTGGGTCTATGTCATAATACAATCAGTTAGAGAAACTGGGGATATTTAACATGAAGAAGAGAAGACTAAGGAGTATCTAGCCTATAGCTTCCTTCAAACTGGAGGAAGAAATCAGACATGTTCTGTTTGAATCCAGAGGGCAGAACCAGAAACAATGGGTGGAGATTGTAAAGAAACAAAGTTAGGTGGGATACAGGAATTAGAATTACAGTTGGCAGGGCAAGTAAGTGGCACAGTGAATAAAATACTAGTGCTGAGTTGGGAGGACCTGAGTTCAAATCTGACCTCAGACATTTACTAGCCGTGTGACCTTGGGCAAGTTACTTCACAATTGCCTCCAGTGCCCCGCCTTCCCCTCCCCCCCAAAAAAGAATTACAATTGTCCAAAAGTGAAATTGAATGTCCAGAGAGCTAGGGAGTTCCTACTCCTTGGGGGTCTTCAAGCAGAGATTAGAGTACTATTTGTCAGGCATAGATTCCTTTTTTGTATAGGTTAGACTGGATTGCTACTCTCAAATTTTGAATTTCTGTTTTCCTGTGAGTCAGAGTGACTGGTGACAGAGGCAAGTGTCAATCTGGTAACAATCATAGAGAGACTGGCTGCCTTCCTGGAGCTCATATCTAAGATGTGACGGAAATACTCTCAAGACTTGTCAAAGCAAATGATTACTACTGACTTACGGTAAGTCATGTGGGCATGTATGATATTGCTAGAGAAACCTAGACAGCATTATTAAAGATTACAAAATCTTGGGCAAGAAATTGAAGACCTTAAGGGTACAGATTGTGTTTTCATCCTCGATGCAGAGGCATGACTAGGGTTGGGTGATCAGAGCTTTGCTCCAGGGTGCCACAATTTAGAGAGTGCTGATGATACTGGCATAGCTGAGAGCTGGATTTGGAATCAAGAATTCCAGTCACCCCTTCACTTAAATGTTGACTAATTGTAATCCTGGATAAGTCACTCTGAAGAAACATTAGAAGTCCATTACTGGGGCGGCTAGGTGGCATAATGAGTAGAGCACTGGCCCTGGAGTCAGGAGGACCTGAGTTCAAATCCAGCCTCAGACCGTAGCTATGTGACCTTGGGCAAATCACTCAGCCTGTCAGACTCAGTTCCTAATCTGTTAAATAGGGATAACAATAGAACCTCCCTGGAAGCCTTAAAGTACTATATAAATGCTAGTTTATCATCATCATCACCATCACCACCATCACTATCACCATCATCACCATCACCATCATCATCGTCATCATCGTCATCATCATCATCACTATCACCACCATCACCATCACCATCACCATCATCACCATCATCACCATCACCATCATCACCATCATCACCATCACCATCATCACCATCACCATCATCACCACCATCACCATCACCTTCATCACCATCATCACCATCACCACCATCACCATCATCATCACCATCATCATCACCATCATTACCATCACCATCATCACCATTATCACCATCATCACCATCATCACCATTATCACCATCATCACCATCATCACCATCATCACCATCACCACCATCACCATCATCACCATCATCACCATCACCATCACCATCATCACCATCACCATCATCACCATCATCATCATCATCATCGTAACTTACCCACAGTCACACAGGAAGTAAGGGGCAGATCCAGGATTCAAACCCAAGTTGCCCATCTCTAAATCCAGCCTTCTTTCCACTACAGCATAATAACAATAATTATCATTACAGCAATACTAATTATCACTATTGTTCTTATTACTGTTGTTGCTTGCCCATGATCACACAGGAAGTAAGTGGCAGAGCCAAGTTTCAAACCCAGGTCACCTGCCTCCAAATAGAATCTTCTTTCCACTATAAGATAGACAGTTTCCTCCCTGGTAAAATGGGCAATAATACCTATAGCTTCTCTCCTCCATGATCCTATAATAATAGTGTTGGGAATGCTAATGAACAAGTGAAAAGTGCTTATTATACTTATGCAATAAGCAAAATACCATATCTAGCCCTGTGGATGCAAATAATAAAAACATGAAAAGTTCCTGTCTTTAAGAAGTTTATATTCTAGTCTGGGGAGAGCACACATATAAGAGAGCAGTAACCAGGGAAGGTGTTTTAGTTGGATGGTGAAGAGAGCCATTGGGGAATCCACTAACAGGCCTTTCCCAGAAGCAATGATATTGTTGATTTGATTACTGTTCCCAAACCAAGAAGTAGGAAAAGAGATACTCAGCAGGGTCAATGGCAAAGACATGGATAGGGACAACTGGTTGGATGGGATATGAAAGTATGATCCGTAGTATAAGACTGGCCACATAGAGCAGGTTATGTATGTCTACACTAGCTGGGTCAACAACGAGGACAGCAGGAACCCAGTGCGCTCATTCCAAGGCTAAGTGCATCATCACCCAGGGCATGGTCTCCAAAGGTCCAATAGTCCAAAGATAGCTCAGAATGAGCTGAGGCTGGTAAGGAAAGCTAAGGATGGTTCAAGTGGGTTTTTTTTTTTAGCTTTATTTGGAAAAAATGGGAAAATCAGAAAGGGATGCAACTTGCTAGTCAGTATGGTTGTAGTGATGGTGCGAGAGAAGAGACTGAGCTGCTCAGCTCTTGTTTTCATTCTTTTTTTCTCTGCCAAGGAGAATGATCTTTGCACAGGAAAGGACAGAACCTGAATAGCTAAGAGGGAGTCGATGCCCTAGATAAATAAGATAATAAGAGAGGACTTTGCTGCTCTTAATGAGCTCCACTACAACTGCATCCCAGGGTATGGAAAAAACAAATAGGTATGATTTCTGAGTAACTGTCAATGATCTTCAGGAGACAACAGAAAAAAAAGAAAAATACCACTGGACTGGAGAAGGCCAAATGTGCCACTTAAAAAAAAAAAAAGGAAAAAAATGCATTCCGTATCCCAGAGGCCAGTGAGCTGAACTCACTCAATTCCTGAAAAAATTCCAGGACGCATTATTACACGGTTAGTAAACATCTAGAGAAAAGAGTCTGTGGCTTCATCAAAAACAGGTCATGCCAGACTAACTTAATTTTCTTATTTGACAGGGTTAGCATACTGTTATCAGCAGAATGAATAGCAGCAGATGAGGCTTGCCTAGATATTAGCAAAGAATTGGCAGTCTCTTATGCTATTGTCTAGTGTCAAAGAAACATATTAATACTATAATCTGCATTGCTGGCATAAGCCTGCCACAAGCAATTTTTATTAATTTATCATTATTCTAAATTCATGCATTGATTTGCTAAAGAGAAATATTCAAATTGACATAGCTGCTTCCTCATGCCCTTGAACATCTTTTCCAAATGAAGGTTTTTAACTTTTTTTGTGTGTCATGGACCCTGTGGGTAATCTAGTGAACCACATGAATCACTTCTCCAAATGTTTTTAAAAGCATAAAATAAAATCCATGGGATTACAAAGGAAATCAATTATCTTGAAAGAAGGTTACCAACATATTTTGAAAACGCAAATTCATGGACCCTAGGTTAAGAACCCCTCTCTGCTTCAAAATAAGATATTTTGAAGTAGCATTGATAAGAATCTTTAACAAGGAAAATTTCAAAAGATGATAAAACATAATTGCACAGTTTAGTCATAAGAACAATAGTCACTTCATCTTTTGGAAAGTCACAGGAGACTCATTCTCCTAAAATCACTCAATCCCTCTTGACCATTCCACTCAAGGGCTCTCCACTCAGGAGCCCACAGGTAACAGGGAGTGATCCAGAGATTTCACATTTCCATTAGTAGCCTAACGCCTTCGAGAGGGTTTTGCTTCTAGGTGAATCATTCCTGTAAGCCAATGGTTCTCAAACTTTTTGGCCTCAAGACCCTTTATGCTATTAAAAATTATTGAGGACCCCCAAAGAGCTTTGGTTTATGTGGGTTCTATCTAATAATACTCAGCAGATATATGAACGCTATTGTGCTATAAGAAATGAGGAGCAGGGGGGCGGAGCCAAGATGGCAGCATAGCAGCAGCAACATATTGCAGCTCTCACATAGCCACCCCAAAATACCCATAAAACAGGACTCTAAACCAATCCTAGAACTCCAAAACGTATACAAAGACACTTCCCACTAAAGTCAGCTCAGCTACAAGGAACCATATCAGCACTGCGAACCAAAACCAGCCTGCCCTGAAGCCGAGGCTGTACCCTGGGGGCGGCTGGATGAGAGGAGTGGAGGAGCCTCTCAGGTGAGCGGATTAGCAGCAGCTGCGAGTGGAAATTGTGAAAGGGGGAGATAAGCAGTCCAGCGAAAGGCCTCCAGAGCAGAAAAGCAAAAGGCAGAGGTTTTGCACCCGCCTCCACATTGTAGCTTCCC
>JAQQSU010012054.1:0-12016 GCA_028627135.1 Pseudochirops cupreus
AACCCCTGAAAACATCAGCAAGGCCCTCTTCCAGGATTTCTGTGCAGGTACCACAAGAAAATCCTCCTTCAGGGCTTCTGAACCAACAGCCAGGTTCCAGGACCTCTACAACAGCAGCACTGTCCTTCACCAGCAGGTGAATCTAGCAAAACAACATCAAAACAGACAGACAAAATACTGGCATCACAGCCATGCCTCCTCAGTTCTTGGCAGTTCCAGGTAGCAGTTCTCAAAAGTCCTAGGCAGTTCCAATGGGCTCTTAGCAGTTTTTCTCTCAGCAACTCAGGCTCCACGATACTGGACACTGCTCTCCCAAAGTCCTTCTGGCCTTCTCTAGGCTTGGGCCTCTCTCCCAATTCACAGCTCCTCCCAGTTCAGCCCCCTCTCTTCACGTCAACAAGTCCATCCCACAAGTGGGATTCACAAGCTCTGGGTTTTAACACTCAGCCCCAAAACCAAGCCAATACAGGGGCATCTCCAAATTCTATTACCATTACAACCTTTAGACCAGGGGAGTAGGATTTTAGTGGAGGACCTTATTTTATACAAGAGGAGAAACTAACAATCCAGGATCCAAATTTTGGATCTAGTTTGTAGATCATTACACCGGCTGTTTGTGCCCTTGATTAGAATTCCCCTGAAGCACATAACACTTTAGGGCACTACAGTACTGTGGTGGTCCAAATCAAGTTAGATGCTGCCTTCTCTTTCAACAGAAGGAGAACGGGTCATAATATTGCATATTTTGTGAAGTAGCGTAATATCTGAGTTGTTCAACATGTGCCACTATAGCTCAGGATTTAATCAAGTCTCTGGAGTGCATGCACTAACTTTCCATATTCCTCAACAAACATCTAAATGGGAATAGCTGAGTGAAGTGCTAAATGTAGCAAAGGGAATGATGAAGTATTTGTGGTGAGTGTGCTCTGGGCCCACCCTCTCCAACCAGTATAGTGTACAACTCCCTCTCAGTGTTCTAGGGTAGAGTCTCTTTTCTCTACAACACCTCTAGTCCCTTGTCATTGTGTCCCCTTCTTCTCTATTGTTATGGGGCCAGTGACTAGTAGTTAAGGTCAATTAGCTTTTACAAAAAGATATTTACTTCAGAAATACAAATGGAAAAAAATATACATTTTCCCCAACATGTCCATTATTCATTTCTCTACCCCCTCAATCTCTGGAGGACTAAGCTTGAAACTAATATCTGTTCTTAGGTAGTATTGGTTCCATCAAGTTCATGTACAGATTTGGAACAGCTCCCACATGAATTTTTCCACAGGGCTGGAGTCCCAGAGGTCATTCCAAAAGATTGCTCCTTGTTCCTCAGGACATCAGTATTGGGCTGATTGAGGAACCAAGCCTGGACTCTGCCAGACTCCTTTGGGTCACTCATCTCACCTTTTGAAACTGAAAGGCAGAGACACCACTCCTTTCACCAAATGCCAGAAGCAAAGGAGTCGCTGAGATTCCCTAGAAGCAAATGTGATAAAGAAGTTGATAGCTGAAGTTGACAGACTTTTTCGAATGCCTCTGAAGCCAAAGAGCCTCAGACATTTACTAGCCTTGTCACCTTGGGCAAGTCTCTTAACTGCTTTAGTTTCCTCAATTATAAAATGAGAATAATAAGGGCACCTGCTTCCCAGGATTATTGTAAAGTTCAAGAAGATAATATTTGTAAAGAGCTTAGCACAGTAATAGGCACACAGTAGGCACTTAGTGTTTATTCCTTTCCCTTCCCCTTCTCTATTCTTCAACATGTGGCTAGTTAGTTGACCAGTTATGAACTGTCTACACATGATCTAGGTATATGGGTGTTCAGGGAGGACTAGCAGCTCTGGTATGAGGGCCTGCTCATCCACCTTTGGTGTCCACCTGTCACCCAACTCTCACCTGTGGCTCCAAAAAGCTGTAGCATGCTCAGTGGCATCTGGGCAGATGGGCTAAACCTGGCTGAGATAACCAACAGGTCTCAAACCTGTCAGTGAGTTAGGGTGATGTGTACCCCAAGTCTATAAAGACTTCCTCCTATGGAATCAGTGAATGAGAACAACGAGGCCATGAAGGTGGCTAAGGCAGGTGCTGTGGAGTACTTAGAGTTTGATCAGACATCAAAGAAGCCAACATCATCCAGTGTATCCCAGGCCATTGCCTGTGTCTTGACTTTTGTCTTGCCAATGGACTTCAATGACTCTGAAAAAGAAAATGAAGCTGTCAATCTTGTGCAGCTTTGCCTTACTTAAATCCAATTCATGCACAAGTCAAGACATCACCCTGTGATATATTGGTCCTCTTAAAAAACAAAGGATAAACAACAACAACACATGATCTACAATCTATTGCCCTACATTTCCCTTTCATGTCATCATGATTCTTCAGGAAGTAGGTCTCAAGCATCCTCTAAGTGGAAATGCCATCTGAGGCACCCTGGGCATGTGCCAGACCCTCATTACATACTGCTAAAAAAAAGATTAAAAATATGAAATCTTGTCTAGATACTACTCCACAAACCTACCCTCACCTAGACTTGACTCTCTCAGTCCAACAGCCCTCAACATTGGTAAAATACAGATAATCAGACTGGCCACAAAATTGATTTAGCATAATGAATATTCAAGGAAAAAAAGTACACCTAATTGAAGCACAACACCTTCAAGAACATCCCCAAATTCCCATTCTTGTGCCCACCTACCTCTTCTTTCCAGGTCATAGGCAAGAACAAAGAAGGGATTTGGTGCCTGGGTTCCTGGGTATCTGGGACACTGCCTCAAAATTAGGACTGTAAGGGGAAAAGGGGGGGTGTAGAGTTGTAAGTCAATCTTCCCACCTTCTCACCAGCCCATCAGGAGGCACAGTAGCCTCTATTTGTCCCATCTGAACACCATCACCTGTTTAAACCTTTGACCTCAAATACATCTAAGTCACTTCTAAATCACTAGTCTTGTGCAGTTCCTGTTGCTGACCGATTCTCAATCAATCAAATAATCATTAGCATTAACTATATGCCTACTATGTCCCTGGTATTTGGAGAAAATGTTTTAGGTCCCAGAGATAGAAAAACAAAGATGAAACACTCCCTGCCCTCAAGGAGTTTATTCTATAAGGGAGAGATAGCATGTATGCATACATATGTATGTCTGTGTGTTTATATATACGTACATATTTACATACATACATCCACAGCACAGTTTTGGAGAAGGAAGTCCTAGCAACTGAAGAGATCAGGAAAAATCTCATGTAGAAAGTGGTACATGACAATTTGGAACTATACCTAAAGGACTACAAAACCATGTGTACACTTTAATTCAGCAATCCCACTGCTAGGTCTATGTTCCAAAAACATCCAAAAAAGGGAAAAGGACCTATTTGTGCAAAAATATTTATAACAGCTCTTTTTGTGGCAAAGAATTGGAAATTGAAGGAATGTCCATCAATAGGGGAATGGCTGAACAAGTTGTGGTATATGATTGTAATGGAATATTATTTTGCCTTAAGAAATTACAAGCAAGATGCTTTCAGAAAAACCTGGAAAGACTTACATGAACTGATGCTAAGTGAAGTGAGCAGAATCAGGAGAACATTGTACACAGTAACAGCAACACTATATGATGATCAACTACAAATGACTTAGCTTTTCTCAGTAATACAATGATCTAAGACAATCTAGAAGGACTTATGATGAAAAATGCTCTCCACTTTCCAGAGAAAAAAACTGATGAAGTCTGAATACAGAACAAAGCACACTCTTTTTACTCTCTTTATTCTTCTGGTGGGGGGGTGTGATCTATGTTTTCTTTCATAACATGATTAGCATGGAAATATGTTTTTCATGACCATACTTGTATAATTTATATCAAATTGCTTGCCTTCTGAATGAAAGGGGAAGGGAAGAAATGAGGAGGAGAATTTGGAACTCAAATTTAAAAAAAATGTAAAGAATTGTTTTTACATGTAATTGGAAAAAAAAAACATTGAAAAAGACTACAGTGAAATAAAGCTGGAAAGGTAGGTTGGAACTAGACTGTGAAGGCCTTTAAATGCCACATGGAGAAGTTTGTGTTTGATTGTAGAAACAAGAGAAGGCCACTGGAATTGAATGAATAGAGGAGTTACAAAGTCAGACAAAAACACCACTTTGACAGCTGGGTAAGAGGATAGATTAGACAGAGAAGAAACTGGAGTAATGGAAACCAATAAGGAGATTATTACAATAGTCCAGGTAATAAGGGCCTGAACTAGAGATGGGAATAAAGAGAAAGGTAAATGTAAAACCAAGCACAAGCAGCTTTCCAGAGGACTACTGCTGTGGACAGCTTTCAAGATTCTGATTACACAGTATAGTGAACTCTCTATTTATTCAGTAACAAACTAAGACAAAATATTCACAGAAATCAATATATAGCATTCACAATGTTATGGCACAACAACTTATTAAAATGGCCACATAGTTTTCACCAAAGTGGTCACATAGTTTTAAGCAAAAGATAATATTCATTTAGTAACAATCATTTAGTAAGTCCTTAATTCAATCATCCTTAAGGAGGCAAGCCTCCTTAATTGATACAAAGTGCAAAGGTCAAAGTTCTCTGCCCCAAAATTCACACTGTCTTAATCTCTTCAATCAAAAAGTTCTCTTTCTTCTTAATTGGAGAAGTCCTTAATTCAATCATCTAAATATAAAGGTCACAGTTCTCCACCCTAGGCCACAGTAAGTCATGATTTTCTCAGTCTCCATCAAATGCCCAAGGAGAGGTCTTTTCACCTTGACTCAAGGCAGGCTCTCAGCTTCCATGGTTCCTTTACCATGGCCCCAGCTCCTGCCCAAATCTATCCAACTGCCACCTGGGTTCAAAGGCAGACAGTTCTCAGTTCTTTGTCCAACTTCTTATGCAGTTCCTGTTCCATATTGAAGCTCACAGTGTCTGGTCCACCCCAAGTCCTTCACAGTTTCTGTTCCTGGAAAGATGAAGCTTAACAAAGCCACAATAACATTCATATACATTGGTGCCATTCTCATCAATTCACTTTCTGCCTGTGAAATGAACATAGACTCAACAACAAGGTCTAAGGAATCAATACAAATCATCAGTATTGTCCCTGGACCTCTGAAATCATCAGCAAGACCCTCCTCCAGGATTTCTGTAAACATACAACAAGAAAATCCTCTTTCAGGGCTTCTGAACCAGCAGCAAGGTCCCAGGGATTCTGTAACAACAGCACCATCCTCTATTAGCAGACAAATCTGATAAAGTAACATTAAAACAGACAAAGTATGACACCACAGCCATGCCTCCTCCCAGTTCTCCTCTCTTCTCATTTCTCAGTTCTTCTCAATTCTCAGTTCAGTCCTCAGTTCTAATTTCTCTTCTCAGTTCTTCTCAGTTCTCAATTCAGTCCTCAATTCTCTTCTCTTTCTCCAGTAGTAGCAGCCCAGCCTCCAGAAGCTCACTCCCAGAAGTTCTGGCCTCTCTCAGCTTGGGCTTTTCCTTATATACAGTATTAGATCCTCCCTGTTCTGTGCCTTCCTATTACATCAACAAGTCCATCCCACTGTGGGATTCACAAGTTCTGCGTCTTAATACTTGACACAATCATGAACTTGGAACAAGGTGGTAAGTTCCTGTTTGACTGAAAATACAAGGGGAAGGGAAGATCTTCAAATTCCCATTACAGTAATGTAGGAGAAATGTTAGGGAGCTACAATGGCAGTACTTGACAAATGAATGGATACTTGAAGTAAGGGAAAGAGAGAAGGTAAGGACGACTCTAAGGAATGAAAGCTTGGTTAGTGGAAGGATGATGATGTGCTTAAGCATGAAAATAAAAGAAGTTGTGAATGGGAGTCCTTTGAGGAGAAAAATAATGAGTTTTGCTTTGGGGCATGGAGTTTGAGATCCCTATGGGATATTCCCTTCAGAAAGTCTGGAGCTCAAGAAAGCTTATAGTCATCTGCATAGAGATTATAACTGAACCCATGGGAGCTGAGAGACTAGAAGGAGTGAAAAGGGTGCAGAGCAGATTCCTGGAGTATACCCACTGTTTAGAGTATATGAATGATGACCCAGCACAGGAGATTGAGAAAGAGCAATCAGAAAGACAGGAGGGCCAAGAGTTTTAGGACAGAGTTGATCATGACTGAATGCTCAGGATCACTCCAAGCACTTCAGCTGCATACTCCTACCTTAGGGAGGAAATATCTGTTAAGGACAGTGAAAGGAAACAGAAATTAGAAAACGTATACATAGGAGAATATATACTAGACAATACCAAGTGAAGGAGTTCTCCCATTGGGAGCCAAGTCATTCAGTTGAAACAAGAGAGTGTACAAGATTTTACACAAAGGGAAACTCCCCAACGTCTCCCCAGTGCAAGCAGGGACTAGGGACATGATGGAGACTACCAGCCCCTCTCATGTCTTCCCAGAGTCTTTTCCTTCAGTAACCTGAAGTGAGATTGGCCTCTTCCGTCTTCTCTTGAACCCAGAAGCTAGAAGTAGCCAAAGCAGCTCGAAGGTCAAAGACTTAAAGCTTGAAGAGTCCCCAAAGGGACTGGCTGAGAACTGAAACTCCCACCTCTTCCCAACTTTCACGCAAGGAAGGACATTCATCTTCACCAAGAAGAGCAGCACATACCAATGGGCTTGAGACAGGGATGTCACTTTTCACAACACTCAGCAGACTCATTGCCTTGTCCAATGTTTAAAAGCAATAAAAGTGAAAATACAGATAACATTTAGATGTTTCTTGGGATTTATATTTATCTTCTCATCACATTTGCCTTCAAAGACAATTTTTCACCACTGAGCAGTAGTTCTCAAAGCGCCCATCTTCTAGCTCGTGAAAGCTCAGCTAGGCAGCTTTAAAATGGATATTGCTGTTGCACACACATACCCAGCTTGAGCGGGTGTACAGTTCTCTCCTTTGTACTCCCACATTCAGATTAGGTCCCCCCAAAAGGGTAGCTGCTACTCCCAGGTTCTAGGCAAACCCTGTAGGTCTGTACCCCTAAAATGATAGCTTCAAGCCCCAGTAATGTGCTTCTCTTTGTCATTATCAGTTGTGACAACATAATTATTTTTATAACAATGGTGTTTACTAACACAGCACAGTAAGAACAAGAGCTTAAAAACAACCCCTCCCATTGGTTCCTCCTCCATAAACGTAGGATGCACCCTCCTACAATACACACAACATCCAAGAGAAAAATGGACACAAACATAAAGCCCAGTGGTATATGGAGACACTTATAGAAAAATATACTTGGCAGTATGAAGGAAGGAAACTTGCATCTCTCCTAATAAAAATCCTCATGAAGCTTTCCTATGGGCAGAGCATCTCTGCTGAGCAGTTTGCTCATATGGGTTCCCAAGGTCTGCTCATCTACAGTGACTTTCATTTGCCAGGGTTAGTTTTCTCATGAGTCCAAAGTCAGTATCTTTTCTGATGCTACCGGTCACTTCTCAGTGGCCTGATAGGAGAAAGGCACGATCTGCAAAAATTAGCCACACCCAAAATTTCAAAGCTGTGGGTGGCCCAGAGTAAGGATCCAGGTTGCTCCCTTTTGCTTACTATCTTACACGGCCAGACAGCACCACCAAGCAGTTATAAATGGGACCCTTTTCTGAAAAAAAAAAATTAACTTTTTAAAAATTGTTTTTACTTTAGTTTAGATACTATTTTAATTCTGTCTTCCTACCTTTTTCCATGGAGGACTCCCTGCATTATTGTTGCACGCATTGAAGACATCTGGACTGCAAACATTTTAACGTTGATTTTTCTTCTTTTTGAATTGTCATTTTTAGACTGTCATTGCTCACAAGCAACTGACCCAATTTGAAACTGACAGTACAAGAGGACCTAGCTTAGCCCTGAATCACACCACCTCTCACTATGAAGATAAAAGATGTGGGGCCAAACCACACCTTCTCTCAGAAGTGCCAGAATGTCACAAGTGATGTCATTTTCTTAAGACTGATTTCAATATCAGCAATCATGTACTCAAGAGCATATTATACAAGCCAAATGAACAATTGTTGGTGTCATTCAAATGGCTTCTGGTATCAAGCTGGTGGTGTCCTGTCCAGACGATGTAAACAGCATCATAGTCCCTCTATCTTCTAAAGCAGTGGTTCTTCCCTTGGAATCCATTGACAGGGGTCTGTGAACTTGGATGGGAAAACTCACTTCTAACTGAAATTTGTTATTTCCTTTGATTGTGGATTTTCTTTTCAAAAATGTTATTCTAAGGGGTCCATAGGCTTCACCAAACTGCCAGAGCAGTCAATTAACACACCAAAAAAAATATTAAAAATCTCTGTTCTAGAAGAAAGTATCTTGAAGTATCTCGGGGCATCAAAGAGCGTGATAATATGAAAGTTTTATATGACGGGAGTGTGGATCAAGTCTTCCCAGCTATTCTGGTCCAATACCTGGAATTTCTGAAAGAGCAGGAAAAAAGAGGCCATGCTTTTAGGATAAATAAGTTCAATGTATGTAATATCGTTTACTCTGGTCTGAGGCTCTCCAGCATGTGGTAGCAGCAAGTTGAGAGTAGAGACGTTTTATGTTATAAGCCAGTCAAGTAAAGTGAGTATCTGTCCAAGCTGATGAGTGGATCTCCATAAAAAGCAGCCTATTCAGCAGAGTCATATATGGATAACTTACAGACTGATCTCCATAGGCCAAGCAGGCTTAATAGAAATATAAAGAGAGTCCAGGATTGTCAATGGAGAGATTCTATTGGGGAAGTATAGCTTAAGAAGTTCATGTTTTACAAAGATATCTTAGAAGATGGCTTTAATAAATGACAGCCTTGCTTTTCAAAAACAGAGGAAATGCTCCAAACTGCCAGGAATCCCCAAGTGTCTGATACACAATCTGCCTGGGAAGTGAGCCACAACTGGATGTATATTTGGCCTTTTTACCTGTGCCATCATAGTACACACAAGTTACAACACTACCACCCTTCTCCCATTTTGTTATTCTGTATGGCATAAGCCACTTGGGTTCTCTAGAACTGATAGAAGCAATTGGAGGTCATGGAAGCCTGTGTGTTACCTATGAAAAAAGGTTGAATGTGCTTTCCCACAGACCTCATCCCATGTATCCAATGAGGGAAGGAGATAGCCATGGCCCTAGGCTTTGAGATGTTTTGGGGCAAATATATTTGGTCATAAATGTAACCAAATGTATCCAGAAGAAACAATCCCTCTCCAAACATCAAGAAGTAGGGATCCGTGGATGATCAGGATGGAAGGAGATATGGTTTTCCTAGTGAAAAATAAAAATTTGGCTTAGAAACCTTGGAAATTCCTAAGAATAATTTCCTAGAAGTCACTTGCTTTTTACTTTGATCATAAACAAAGCCCTTGTGGCAAAGCAATACTCAGACATTTCATTACAAAGAGAAGAGGTAAACTGAAGTTGCAGTTCAATCTCTGTTCCAGTAGGACCACAAATTATGCAAATAGTGTCATAAAAATTGATAAAAGTTTGAAATGTGTACATGGTGGAATCACTGTGGCTCATTCACCTCTCCAAGAAAGAACTAAATATACTTACACAACTCCTATAAGGGACTGGGATGCTCGTATTGTCACTACTCTACGCTCAGAGTAAGAAACAAAATCAATTTTGTATCATTTTTATAATTGATTCTATTCTGTAATTAATCCTATTCTGTATTACTATCCCCTTTTACATGATTGCTCAATCGTATTTCTTTATCTCTTTGCCTAGAAGCTAAGTTTATTAGTTCAGTTCTCTAGCTAATCACAATTCTATTCTTCCCTCAGGGAAATCTTAGACTTGAAGGATGCAGGTGGACACCTGGTCTAGTATCTTTACACTAACAAAGTATCCTTCAAGGATGTCTGGTTTGTTATCCAGAAAAGTCTGGTCCTCTATCGCTAACCTTGCAGATGTACTCAAATGATGAACATTTCTTAGTCACAGGAGAAAAGGAAGGGGTTGTGGCCAGCCTGTCATTCCCAATGTCCAATCAGTCATGTCACCCTCCCCCAGAGTGCTGTCAGACCTGTAACAAATTGCATTTCTTTCTTCACCTAACAAACTCTGTTCTTTGTTCTCTGGTGCTTCCCAAAACTATATAAAGGCTAGAAATGTCTACCTTGGGGTCTTTGATCATTGAGAGAGGCCACTGACCCAATTTATTGGATACAGTAACACACAGTAACCAGTTTATTAGTTACTGTAGCCTCACTAACATGGCCATTGTACTCAGATCATTGTGTCTACGTTTGTTTTCAAAGAGGAGTCAGTATAGATGGGGGAGATGAAACCAAATATACCAGATATGGACAAAGTTAAGTGACAGCAGGGTTATTTTGCTGGGAAGCTAACTAGGGGGGAAATGTAATATTGTCTGGCTTTATGTCTTTTCTGTTTTCCACACCTATTACGAGAAAAGGAAGAAAACTGTTATAGTGGTTTTCACAAAAACAGAGGGGTTGGGACAAAGAAAAGACCTGAGCAAAAGACTTCTGCCGGCTCAGAGTATAGCAAAAAATGTCCATTAGATTAGTTAGATTAAGATGGTGTTACTAACCTTAAGGCTATAGGACAAAATAGTATATATTTTTTAAGTGGGGTAAAATGGAAACTGACAAATGACTTCTACCTACCTGCACAGAGAGAATGTTGAATGATAAACATTTTCAGGAACTGTCAATGTGTAAATTTGTTTTTCTTAAATGTGTTTGTTACAAGGAAGGAATTTTTTTGGGGGGGAGGGGAATAATACTTGGACAAGATGGCTAGTAATAATGATGCCAGGGGGAAAAAAGAGTGTCCTTGAAATTGTTGTTGTTTTAAATACACAGAAGAGGGGTTAAAGAAGTTCAAAGGGAGATGCAGACAAACGGGACGGCTTTTAAACTAATATGTTGCATAAATCCCTCCCATGGCCTCAGATTCATAGCTGCCACACCCCACTTCTCTCTTGCTCTGGGCTGGCTCACGCGCTGTCATGCTGGTTAGCAGATTTCCCCAGAGGAGGGCTAATCACTCAGCTACAACTCACATTCTCTTTCAAGTTCCTAATAGTAACTGATAGGAAGAGGGAACACATTCCTATTATTAATCACTGTTGTTCCTGAGTTCCCACCAGAGTGCTTCCCTATTTACACAAAATCAGTCACCATATCACGGACTCAAAACATTTACTTAATAATGAAGTTTGATTATGCATATGCATAAGATTACTAAATAAAAAGCAAATGCAAGAATTAAAATGTTTGCCCATAAACTTGCATCACGCTGTCCTATCGAAGCACACAGTGGATGTGAGGAAAAATGGGCACACACTCACTGAAACCTAGTAGGGAGGCACATGAGTGGGAAAACCCATTCTGAGCAAGTCAAGACTCTGAATAGCAGGTCCTGAGGTCTTGGATATCTTTAGGGAACAATCTGCACCAAACTGGGCAAAGCGATTTCCTGGCATTTATTTTCTTTCTGGGAACAAAGTTGTTTCCTTTGCTACTCTCAGGCCACTGAAAGAATAACAAACTTTTAGCAGACAGTCACAGTTGCGGGATGCTGAGAAAAGGTGCTCTTTCTGGGGTAATTCTCTTATACCAGAGAACTTCCCAAGTTCCTCAAATCTGCTCTGGAACTCTTAGGAGTTTCTCTTTCTCTAACTGTACACAGAGATAGCAGGAACCTAATAAATGTCAGACTACACACAATCTTATATGTACATAAACATAAAATATATAAAAATTATATATATGTATATGCATACATATGTACACTGTGTTTATGTGTATACATACACATATATATGAAGACACATATACATAGACAAATGATACATAGGTAGAGAGAGAGAGATGATAGATATAGACAGATAGATGGATAGATGGTAGATAGATAGATAGATAGACAGATGATAGGTAGATAGATGGATAGATGATAGATAGATAGATGTGATGAGGTGCTTCTGTATCATTTTGGTGGGGCTTTTGTACCCCGGTTTGTAAAAATCTCACTTGTGGTTC
>JAQQSU010012055.1:0-12016 GCA_028627135.1 Pseudochirops cupreus
GTCAATTATTAATTAGTTATCCTATACTCTCATGAGGTCACCTACACATCTCTTTTGATAATAATTATTTTTGATGACATACCTTACACCATATTGCCTTCATAAGTCGTTGTTTGTTATATGTTCAAATATACGTGAACATACACACCGTGCACATTTCTGTTTCCCTTTAGGTGATCCTCAGTTTCATTTCTTTGGGGACTATAGCATTCCATGACTCTTTGTCATAAAACAACACAGAAAAAATGTTGTCATTGAATAAAGATGGGCTTTTTGTTTTGGGGGGAAGGCAGGAACATTAAAAGAACTTCACTGTTTCCCAGAGGCAATTCAGAACACTGTCCTTCTAGTAAATCATGTAAATACATACTTACTTGTTCCTATATACACTTTGTAGAAAGTTGCCATGCTAGTCAATCCCATTATTTCATTTTTGTATATATAGAATATGGTATATTAGAATGTAGCATACAGTAGGAATATACATACATGTATACATGCACATACACAAACACATGCCTATATTATCCCCACATGCATAGGTATGTGTACATGGCACACATATATACACACATATATTCTTACATGCACATATGTATACTTATTCACATGTGTGTATACATACACAAACACACAATGAAAGTATATCAACAATGCAGTATTCACAATGCCTATGGTAACTATAAATATGCTGATATGGTTATTAATCACAAAATATAACAGGCTCTCTATGTGAGGGACAAAGCTAGAATATTTATTCAAATACCAGAAAACTGACTCCAAAACCAGAAAGTCAAAGCCATCACAGTAGCAATAGAGTTGGCACATGTAGTTAATGCAGTAAACACCCACATTCTCAAGCCTTCAAAACAAAACAGGCTACCTCAGGCAAAGTTCCTCCTCTCCTCACTCATGGCAACTGCTCAGCATCCACACAGCTTGCTCCCAGTATCTCTTGCCCCCCACAGTTCCCGTCCCCAGCAGTCCTCAGCAGGAGTCCTTAGCAGAAATTCTGAGTGGCTCAAAAAAACAAAAGACAAAAACGAGTTCGCACCTCCACCATGGCTGCTGACTTTCCAGTAACCACACTGGCACCAGCTTGGCTCTGGCTTCCTCTTGCACCACCCCTTCCTGCTATGTCAGCAAGTTCAAGGGGTGTGGAAGATCTTCAAATCCCATAATCATTACAGAAAGGCAACCTCAGAGTCAGTTAAACCAGAGTGTATGTCTGGCCTTTGACATATAATAACAGTTTGAACCTGCATAAGTCAATTAATTAATTTCCTTTGTGTCTGAAGAAATATTCTAAGACTAAAAAATTGAAAACACTTGCTCATATTTTTCATTCAGAGTTGTTTAATCAAAAATATTTGTGACAATGAAAGTGTGTGTGTGTGTGTGTGTGTGTGTGTGTGTGTGTGTGTGTGTATGTGAGTGAGGGCAGCTATGTGACACAGTGGATAGAATGCTGGGCCTGGAGTCAGGAAAACACATCTTCTGGAGTTCAAATCTGGCCTCAGAAATTTACTGATTGTGTGCTCCTGGGCAAGTCACTTAACTCTGTTTGCCTCAGTTTCCTCATCTGTAAAATGAACTGGAGAAGGAAATGGCAAATCACTCTAATATCTCTGCCAAGAAAACCCCAAATGCAGTGAAGAAGAGTCATACATGACTGAAAATCAATTGAACAACCACCAGATTATGTGTGTATACACACACATATACACATATATTCTAATTGGTAGAGAAATTGCTGTATATGTGCATATGTATGACAATATAACATGTTTTTATTTATTACTATGAGAAGATTGGGGTTACACAAGGTGAAAGCTGTTCTTCTTAGTTGTACTTGGGGGCAACTATATTAAGCCTCAACCCTCTTTTCTATTAGCTTATCTTCAACTTAATTCTTTCTCATTCTCTCTGGGTTTGAAGGCCATCTAGTGATTATATGCTGGAATGTTCTCAGAAAATAGCAGAATTATAGAAATTCTCTGAGTGGCTCCACCCTTACCCTGTAGTTGACCTGGGAAAATCTCTTTTTTTCTCTGGTATATCTAGCTTCTCCTATATCTGTTGTACACTATGAATTTATTACTGTTGGTGGATGTGTTGTTATGTACTAATGTACATAATTACTCAGTACTAATGTAGCACTGAGTGATAGGTGGAAGGGGAGGAGTATTTCTCCCTATCTGAGGTGATAGAATTACAGAAGAGGATAGTTAATAAAAAGATGAGGTGTTAGAATTAAACAAAGTTTAAAGACATTTTTAAGCCCTCTTGATTTATGAATGTGTGTGTGAGGGAGTTTCTCCTGATAGAGTTCAAAAGGCAGTTTTTCATTGGTTGTTTGAAGATTAACCATTCTGAAGTTCCTTAAAAAGTAAATTTACTATCTCTGAGAGTCAGTCAAATAACATCTGAAGAAGGAATAACTTTGTGGAGACAACTCTACCAAACAATAACAGTAGGGAGAAGAATGTAGTAGCAAGTACTCTAGCATATCTAGTTTGGCTGCTAGCACTAGTTCTTTGATCTGCTTTTCTAAAAGAAAGCAACTCAAAAGGGGTTAATGATCTTTAATCAACCATATATATCATTCACATGTTTCAGGAGAAAAAGTCAGCACCCTGAGCTTCAGAAAATAAACAGAAATTAAAAGTAGACAAAAAATACAGATAGAGAAAATAACACAATTCAACAAACCAACAGACAGGGCTTCTAGCTGTCTGAGCATTACATACATACATAGTTACCAGACAGAGAAGCACTAACATCTGAGTTTTCAAAGCTGGGGGGCTCAATGGCTACCCAGAGTTTCATCTAGTCAAATCATACAACTCTTTCCATAAGTGAGCCCCAAAGCAAAACCTCACTTCAAGACTATATACCCACTGCCTAATTACAAAGTAACAAAAGGCGTGGGCCTTCCTGAAAAACAAACCTCCTCCAAGCAAGCTTCTCTTTTTGGACTCCAAGTGAGGCCCATTAAGTGGCAGGGAAGATCTTCAAATTCCCTTACCATTACAGGGGACCAGAATTATCTGTCTTTCCCCCTGCTACCTTGACTTTTGTAGCCAATACTCTTCCTATACTATCTTAATAAAAGACTTTACTTTTAGTTAATTTTGACTATGTGCTGATAGTTAAAGGTAAATGAACCAGTACAGACTTGTTATCTATAGTTTTAGGAATATAGACCCATAGTTTACCTTTTGAACCTGGGAGCAGTAGCTATTCTCTGGGAGACTGAATCTATGAATGTAAGTGAAAATTGGGGAAAGTAGTCCTCAGAGAGGGTGCTATGAAAGTAACAAAAGCACAGATAAATATTCAAAGAAGACAGAAGGCTGTCTTGGGGATCACAACAAAGATCAGCTTTGTCTACTTTGCCCTCCTTCCAGGTCTTTCTCAGTTGATATTAATTATTACATCAAATTTAATCAAACTTTAGAAATTGGTACTTATTATGGTAGTATAATAAAAATAATTGATACAAATATTCCTCCCAAATGAGAGCATACTTTCCCATGTAGGGACCAGGGGAAAGTGGGTTGGTGCTTACAGAATTCCTGTGGCAAAGGAATAAATTCAAAACTATGAGAAATATTTTTCTCATTTCTTGGAATCCTCACAAAGTCCACCATCACCATAGGATTAGTGTACATTTATTCTGGGTTTCTTGTAGAGTTCTAAATCTAGGTTTCCTTAACTTGTATAATTTCTTCTTGACTCCTGATGCAGACATTGCCACCAATCCCTTTTATTTCAATGACACTACAAGGACATCAGTAAAAAGGGCAAATATTATAGACCTTTTGAAGTTTGTGATGTTTTCCTCTGGCTAAGATTTGTGATGTAGCTATTAAGGCACTTCTTCTCAAGCCATCACTCTCAGGGGCATGGCCCAACCTGTGGATGCCTATGTTCTGAACTAGCTTGCTATGTTGTATGACACTCACAGGCATGACTGAATTTCCTCAATCCATCACACATCTGTGCAGTATCACTGTTTTGTCCAATAACTTTCACTCTTTTCAATCTGATCAAGGATTTCTCCTTGTAGTCTAATGCCCTTGATTGATTCATTAATTCAATATGGGGGTCTGGGCCTTATTCAAATCCTGTTCATACCTCAGCTTGATTAATTCATATGAGAAATCTGAGTCATCTCTAATTTTTGAGGAAGGAGAGATGGAGCACCCTTCTTACATACATAATTACATGTGTTTATTTGTTTATATTTGTATACATTGATGGATGAATACTACCAGTTGCCTAGTCAACTGCATATTTTGGGCCCAACTTTAAGTCTGATTAATAGACATTCTTCATTTCACTTTGTGGATAGTTTGGTGAAACATTTTAAAATGATTGTGGATCTCATATAAGAGACTCTGCAATGTTCTGAATCCTAATATAGTCAGAATGATGTCCTCTGTGAATAGCAGCATCTGGAGGACCTCATCATGCAGCATCAGAGTACTCAACTTGAACTCTGTGCTGTATCTCCTCCATGATAGTGGTGAATAATTCTGATGAGTATTTTTCTTTTTTGTTTCATGCTTCCCTACATATTAATGATCAGAAGACTATTAAACAAAATTGCCTTAGAGTTATCTATCTTTCTATCTCTCTTTCTGATTCATTGGAGGGATCAGGAAATTCTTCACTAGAATGCAGTGTTTGATTTGTGTCTCAGAGGGAGAATGGAATTCTGTGAGGAAGAGGTGAGAACAAAATGGCTTCCAGGTATGAGGAATGGTTAGGGCAAATTCAAAGGGATAAAAGATAATGTGTTTTAGAAAAATATGGCCAGTTTGATTGTATCACAGAGTTTGGGACAGAGAGGCTGAAAAAACGGGGTAGGACCAGGTTATGTAAAGTTAAACAGAAGTTTATATTTTGACAGAGAGGCAAAAAGGAATATATTTAGTAGTGACCTAGACAGAACCTCTGTTTTTTAGAAAGTCATTTTGGCCACAGTTTGGAGAATGGACTAGAATTGGAGAAGATTTTATGAAGGTAGGCCAATTAGGAAGTCATGAAATAATAGCAGAAGAGATGAAAAGGACCTTAATCAAGGTTGTGGCTGTGTGATTAGAGAGAAGAAGCTGGATGAGGTAAAAAGGGAAAGATTGGAAAAATGTTTTGATAAGAGGGAGTGGGATGAAAGTGAGGAGTTACGAGAAAGAAGGCTTGTGGGCCAGTAGTTTTATAAAAATGTAATGGTTATTTTTTCCTGGATCACTTCTTGAGGTAATAATAATAATAATAATAATAATAATAATAATAATAATAATAATATTTCTCCACAACTTTAATATCTTTCCATCCTTCTTAGATATTCTGAGAATTGATCTCAATACTTCCTAGATTGTATTTATTTTAGCATAGACATTCTATGTGTATACTTGATCTTCTCAAGTGACTTTTCCCATCTTTGTCCTTTTTATTACCATTTTCATTATAAGTATATCTAGGATTACGATATTAGAATCTAAATGAGGTCACTTTTTTGTCCTTTATGGTTAAAAAAAAAGTTATGAAAAAAATCTTTGCAGAGCTTTTCCATCTCTTGTCTGTATTCTCTCCAGGTTACCCTTTAGTGCCCTTGGTATGACTTTGTTTAGTCAGATTTCTTATACATATAAATTGTTCTTTGCTGCCACATTTTTTTGCTTGGCAAGGAGGTCAAATGCTTGTCGACTAAGGCAGTTTAAGAATTGTTTGCTCTCTTTCTTATGATCATTTATATTGGTTAAACTTCTGTATACAATTGTTGTAACCTAGCTCAATCTCCTTTTCTCTAATTTCTATTATTTTGCACTAATAATTGATTTCGGTCATATTGAATATATTTAAATTGGATGTAATAATTTTCATTCTTCTTTTGAATTTTACATTAATTTTGAACTTTGCTCTAATGAATTAGTAATGTGACTTTATAAAGATAGCTTATTTAGGAATGGTGACCACATCAGTAGTGAATCATTCCCTGTTTGTTAAAAGATAATAAATTTCATTTATTTTGATGCTACCATTTGGTATTTGTCACGTCCAGTCCCTTATAATTCTTTTCTCAAGCAAAATGTTCTTGATATACAGAGACAATACTTCTGTGTCGGTTACAAGGAAGGAAGAGAATAAGCATTTATTAAATACTTACAAAGTGTCCAGGCAATGTGTTAAGCACTTTACAAATATTATCAGAGCATTATGTTTGTGACAAAACATTACAAATCATTCCTTCCTCAGAACCATATTTTCCAACATTTTTTGATATTTTCATCTGATCTCAATTTCATATTGAAATCATCAAGTATCAAAGGATGTTCATTTCATATGGATTTCTTGTTAAGTTCTTTTGCCTCTTCATCTACTGCAACTGGTGCTGTCACATAAACTGTAATTATTTTCATGGTGCTCTTTTTGTAAATACTTATGAGTACTGCAATTTAAGATAACCAAATGTTTCATAAAATCATGTTTCTTGATGATCATCAATAATTATTAGCTTGGGCGTGGTGCATTGTAGGAATATAGTGTGATAGGAACTAGGCATAATGAACTCCCAGAGGAGGAAATGCCTTTCATCAAAACAGTTTAGTTCTATGTGACAATGTAATGGTTATTAGAGTTGTCTAGAACACTGAACTATCAAGTGACTTGCCTAGGATCACATAGTATATCTATGTCATGGGTAGGATTTGAACTCAGGTCTTCCTGTATTTGAGGCTGGCTATCCACTAAGCCACACCACCTATCATGGAAATGACATGTTATATATGCAAATATTTACATTGAATATTAGGGAAGTAAATACCTGTATACTTACAAAAAGATGAAGGCCTCACCCTTGTATTCAATTGTTAAATTCTGCTGATTCCACCTTTATGATATATAAGGCAATTGTTCCTTCTTTCAATTGTCATTTATATTACTCTTTGTCAAGGTTTCATTAATAAATTTATGAATGATTAGCTTATCTTTCTAACTCCCAAATTCCCATATTCCTTGTCAATTTAATCATAACTAGAGACCACTCTCAAAGTAATATTCCTATTGTACCACTTTGGTCATATCACTTCACTACTCAACAATCTTCCATGACTCCCTATTGTCCATCAAATAAAGTCCACAATTTGTAGTCAGAGGGCCAATTTAAGGCTTTCACTTACCTTTTATCCTTTTCTCAGACTAATCTCCCTGACTTTTTCTACATTTCTTTACATGCAATACTTACCTCATTAACCTACAATGTAAGTATATGTGGTAAGCTATTTTAACAATGTTCTGCCCCAGAAGATCACTTATTTTCTAATAAGAAAAACTGACCTCTTCATCAGGAAAACCTGGGTTCAATGTCCACATCTTATGCCTACTGGCTGTGTCACTCAGGGCAAATAACTTAACCTCTCAGTGACCCAGAGAATTTTTGAAGACTATATGATACAGAGAAGATGTCAATCTACTGTCTTAGATGAAATATCTTACTGCAGGCTCCCTGTACCAATAAAATTGCAGGTACTGCATAAACATGTATGTATGTATGTATGTATGTATGTATCTATCTATCTATCTATCTATCTATTTATCTCTACATAATTACTTTAAGAATCCGTATTTTCTCCAGTGTAGATATCTTACTCCATCCTCCAATAACCTATGTAGCAAACTTTTAAGGCTTATTATTGGTTTTCTGGTTTACTATGGCTGAACTGTTTAGCCAGTGTGACCATATGTCTCTCTGAACTTAATCAGAATCTAATCAGAATGCCCATTTGATTACAAATACATGATGTATCACAAGACTCATACTTAAAGCCTTTCCAACTCAGGTCCTACTGTCATAGCCTTTGAGAATCCAGACTCACCTCCATGTCATGATGAGGCATCAAAGTGGAGCTTTGGATATCATTTTAGCTAATATGGCTGACTTTAAAAAATTTTGTTGTGGAGATATTCTGTGTTTGATGCACTCCCTTTGAGTCATGGGAAAAATGGATTTTCTCTCAGCTATCTCTCAAATGAGCAATATTCAACATCTAAAAGCAATAATGACAGAACTCGACCCAAATGCTTAGAATGGGGCTACCATGGAGACCACATTTTCTCTGATCTATCTTAGCTACAAATGCCTTCAGGATTAGTGGTTATAGAAATGAATGATTTTAGTCAACACTGCCTCTCAACTATCCAAAGGAAGAGAATCCTATTTTGAATATCATGTCTGTTTGAAGCTTCAGTAATTTTAAATTCCAAAATAAGCAGTGAAGTCACTGTAGGAAATGTGCCATAAAATGAAAGTACTTGTCAACATGTGGGCATTCTACTCATCATTATTGTTTTTTAAACTAACCTTTTAATTTACAAGTTTCTGTATTAGACTTAAAATATGAATGATATTTTCATCTAGTTTTTTTCATTTGTGTTATTTTGGGTTTTTAATAAGTGGCTTGAAGAGATCCTGATAGTAGTATCTTGCTTGTCTTAAGGAGGGAAAGAAGGAACTAATCAAAAAAAGGCAATATATCCCCTCAAAGAGTAACATAAGTTGAAATCTAAAATTGTTAAGTCTGACTAAGGAAAAGGAAAACTTTGTGCTTTGATATTTTAACTTTAATACATTTGTTCTTCTGGGGAATGTCTAAGAAAGAAATTTGCCGGTGTTTTATAGGGCTTTAGAATTATAGTCATGGAGTCTCCAAATGGCCAGGGACCCCAGGGATCAACTAGCTGGGGGGAGTTTGCATTTAGTCATAGGGCCTAGATGATCTATAGGGCCATATGTCACCTCTGCACTGCAGGTTCCTCACCCCTGAAAGTCCTAAACCAACCCATTCCTGAACAGGAATGCTTTTTATCATAGCTACAACATAGGGTTGTTTAGACTCCAATTGAAGATCTCCAGTAATGGAGAATCTGCTCCCTCCTTAGTGCCCTGTTCCACTTTATATTTACAATTTTTCTTTAACATTTCATTCATTTCCAAATAGAACCCTATTTTTTGAGTCATCCCTTATGGTAAGATTTAAGCAGGAAAAGAAAAAATTCAGAAAATCCAACTGATACACCAACCATGTCTGACAGCACATACAACAAATTTGGTTTTTGAATAGTTCTAATCACTAGAAAGATTTTCCTTGTATTTAGTGGAGATCAATCTCTGAAACTTCTACCCATTGTTCCTAGTTCTGCCCTCTGGAGCCAAGTGGAGCAAGTCTAATCCCTTTGCTCAAACCCTTCAAATGTTTGAAGGCAAAGTTGGTAAATCTTCAGGCAAAGAAGGGGAAAGGGAAATGATCTGCTGAGTGAAATAAAGGACAATTAGTATTTTTTTTTTTACCATTTGCCATTAAAATTCTGAATAAAGAGTGATAACTAAAATTAAAGAGATTTAAAGAGTTGATTTTTTTTGACCTAAGTTCTTTTTTGATCCCTCATATTTTGTAGGTGGGAGAATATAGTTATAATTCTTTATTAGTATACATTCTGTGTAGTTTAAGAACTCTGTGATTAGAATCAGGAGACCTGGCTTTGAACTCTTGCTTTATTAATTAGGGTCTCTAGACTCTGTGTGAATTTAGACAGAGCTCAGTTTCCTTATCTGTAAAATGGGGATAAAAATACTTGTATTATTATGACACTATTATGAGAAAAGAGTTTCGTAGAACTTCTAGCACTACAGTGCTACGTGATCATTTTATAATATTTATACCATAGGCCCTTCTGTATTTAAAGATCATGCCTTGGCACTTAATAAGTATTTAATAAATATTTTTTCATCCATTTATTCATAAATGATTTTTGTTCTCCTTTATATGAATGTGGAAATTACAACTGGCTGTATTGCAAAATGATTTTATAGAGGGAAGGTTGTATATATATAATGCATATATAATAGAATGGGTAATATTAGTTTACATAATAACACCAGATAATTTGAGAGTTGGAAGGGACCTCAGCAGCCATTTTGTGCAGCCTGTATGTGAAAAGAATACCTATTGTAGCATACCTGGGAAGTAGTCATCTAGCCTTTAAGTGAAGACTTCCAAGAAGGGGGAACCCACTACCTCCCAACACAGGACATTTGACTTTTGTACAACTCTAATTGTTGGGTAGTTTTCCTTGACATCAAGTCAAACTTTCTTCTTTGCCAGTTTCACACATTGCTCCTAGTTCTACCCTCTAGATTCAAACAAGAGGAGTCTAATCTTACATCCACATGACAGTTCTTCACATACTTGAAGACAGCGCTCATGCATTTTCCCTTCCCCTATCTTATCTTCTCCAAGCTAAATATCCCCAATTCCTTTGACTGACCCATATTGATATAATATATATTACATGCCTATGCATACACATACGTACACATATTTAGGGTTTTTTATTGCTCATATATATTATGTGTATGCCCACATAGGTTTACTTAAATGTTCAAATGGAAACATAAATAGATATATCTTTAGATTCTCATCTACTACTCTCCAAGGAGGATACTTTGATTCCTTCCTGGAGGAGAGTCAGAAAAGGGATCACTAAGTCTAACCACTCTGCTCAACTCAGGAAGAGGGCAAGATATGGTCAGGTGTTTGGAAGGTTAGACATTATATCTATTTATGAATCCTTCAATTAGACTACAGTTTTATTCTATACACAATTTCCTAGATCTAGAATGGTATTGGTATTAAGGGACATATATTTTTAGGTTTGAACTGATTCTCTGATTGCTTTCATGTAAAGGGGAAAGAGTATCTCAAACTGATTTGTGAAGACTTGAGTCTCTTCTAACCAAACCCTAGTCATGCAAAAGAATATCACAGATAGTGAATAAACCCATTTATACAAGCAGATAGCAACAGAAATCAGAGAAGATATACACACACACACACACACGCACACACACACATATATACACACATATCTACACACACACATATGAATATATCAGACAATATATAGTTAAAGAAATCTCTCACTTGGAATGGAATATTTCATTTTAACCAAGAGAAGATTCCCAATCTCCCACAAGGACAACTTCCCTGAAGTCTCTAAGGAAAGGTGGCTGTCTTCTACATATCTCCCTTACAAAATCTCTTCTCTTCCTCCCCTCCCCTCCAAGCTCTCCTACCAGTTCCAATCCTCACTCAGTCACAGAGCATCAAGTCATCATTCTCTCCTGCAAAGAGAGGAATCATATACAAATGGGCAAGGCTTGAAACCCAGGATATAAAAATATGCAAATCCTATACTCATATATCCTGCTATTCTTTGGTTTTATGGCTAAAATCCCCCATACCATTACGTGGAACTATCATCAGTAGAACATAGATTTCTGTCTGTCTTCATTCACTATAATGAAGAAAAGCAACTACATTTCTCATTGCCGCAAAACGGATGGGCTTATTTTGGGCCCTTCTTTCTCAGTCATCTGCTGATCTGCTCAGCTATGTTCTGCCCACTTATTTGAAGTAGTGCTTTCATGAGTTCTTCAGGGCTTCTTCTCTCCATCCGCTCTATTTAAGTCCACCCTAGAGTGATTGCATAGATGTTCTGCTGTCTGTCTTTCTTCACATATGGCCCACTTAGCAGTGTCTGACAATACCGCATCATAATGGAAAACTTCACTTCAGCATTAGGAGATAGGCTGAATTCCAAGATCTTGTTTGTAGCAGCACCGCCTGACTACTTAATGTTATATGCTGTTAAGACTTTTCACATTGGGGGGCGGAGCCAAGATGGCGGCGTAGCAGCAGTAACATATCGCAGCTCTCACATAGCCACCCCAAAATACCCATAAAATAGGACTCTAAACCAATCCTAGAATTCCAAAACGCACACAAAGATACTTCCCACAAAAGTCAGCTCGGATACGACGAACCATATCAGCACTGCAAACCGAAACCAGCCTGGCCTGAAGCTGTGGCTGTGCCCCGGGGGCGGCTGGACAGGAGGAGCCGAGGAGCTTCAGGTGAGTGGATTAGCAGCAGCTGTGAATGGGAATTGT